>PVJS01016426.1:14674-37609 GCA_004027185.1 Glis glis | reverse complement strand
CCGGGTCTCATGAAGTTGCGGAGGGCCTCACTAAGTAGAGAGAGAGAGAGAGAGACACACACACACACACACACACACAGGGAGAGAGAGAGAGACACAGGGAGAGAGAGAGAGAGAGAGCTGAGGCTGGCCGCGAACCCGGATCCTCCGGTCTCTGCCTCCCAAAGTACTGGGATTACAAGCGTGCGCCACCACGCCCGGCTCACATTTTAACATTCTAAAATCAGAATGCATCTTATGATCATCATAGGCCTGGGCTGAAAGAGCTCTCCCAGGAAGAGTTTATATTAGCTTTTCTATCACCTGAAAGTACCATCAGCTTCATACTGCCCAATTTTTCTTACTGAGGCATTTTGGATGGTACTTCTGGTAGGAGTTTAGGCTGTCAATCATTATGAGTACTAGCTTGTGATTCAGATTCTCAGGGTAAATTTTTCCCCTCCCCACATCCAGTGCCAAGGTTGAAGCATATAACTTTCCTTGTGGGTGGGTTTATTTAATACCTCATTTATTTAGTCTTTCACTGAAGGAGTAGCCTTTGATATTTCAGCTTTATATGAACCTATCTTGGGTATTGTGTTTTCTGTATTGGTGGTACATTAAATAATGATGTATTTTATAATTTTTTTAATCTTACATTTGTTGAAATGCAGTATAAATTCATACTGGTACTAAATGGATTGTAATGATGCCCAAAGCCTTTTTCATCTCTAGTTGACAATTTAGTCCCTATAAACTATTTAATATCTTCTTCACTATTTACTCTCAACTTCATCCTCTAAACTTGTGAAGTATTTGAAATCTCATATGATGATTAAGACATCTAGTATAAAGTCCTTCAACTTTTCTATAGATTACTTTAACTTTTGTTGCTTTCCCCAGGAAAGGGATTATTCCTTCTCTTTAAAGCCAAATCATATTTGTTGTGTTCTTAGGATAGTAGCTTTTCATTTCTATATGTTTCTCTTGACTCTTACTCTCTCTTCTGTCCATAAATACAGTTGTGTTTATCCAGACAAACATATTGCTCTTCTTGAACTGCTTAAAAACCACAGCCCCATCTTCCTACCTCAGACAATGGAAGTTCCATTCTTCTAGTAGCTCAGTCAAGAACCCTTGAGTCACTCATGAGGGGCTCTTCCCCCTCTCTCAAAACCCAAACATTGACTCGTCACCAAATCCTGTGATTCTACCATTTATCACCACCTCTATTGCTATAAGTCTGGCCCAAATCTGCAAAAGCTAGGAGACTAATTACTGCAGTAATTACCAGCATTGGGCCTTTCCTGTATATCATCTATTTTCAACACAATAACCAAAATGATCCCTTAAAACTAGGTCAGATCACATTCCTCTGCTCTAAGTCTTACAATGGCAGGCGGGGGTACAACTCAATGGTAGAGTACTTACCTAGCATGCACAAAGCCCTAGGTTCAACTCCCAGGACCATGGGGGGGAAAAAAAGTCCACCAATAGTTCTCCAACTCAGAGTAAGATCCGAAGTTCTTTTTAAGTCCAATAAGGCCAAAACAATCTGACCACTGCCATTCTCATTCAATTCTAGCTGTCTGTTCTCATTGGTATTCTACAAATATACCAGTTTTTCTTCAATAATCTCTTAAAATATGGCTTCTGACCCCACAGTTCAGTTCTAAAATTTTGAATTTCCACACGTAATGGCACTTTATCTGAACTCATTTTGACTTCTACAAAATCTGACAGTAATAACCACCTCCCCTCCCTGTCCCCCAGCTTGCCTTAAAACTCTTTCCTGTGGAGATCCCTGCAATACTTACTCTGTGAGTCGCTGTATCGAAGAGTAAATGGACTGTTGTCTGCATGTCCTGTACCCAAGATACAAATAGTTTGTTCAAACTCCCGCTTACCAAGGATGTTCATTACCATCTGAGGGGACATTACGGTTTGGATTCAGAACCTTCCTTTGACTTCATGTGGTTGACAAGAAAGCCATGTTGGAGGCAGGATTTGGTTGCTGGGGAGAGGTCCCCGGGTGCATGACTAGGGACAGTGTTTCCGGGCCAGGCTGCTGCAGCTTCCTGCTCCTTCTTCTTTCTTCTCTGCTGCCATGAACTGACACACGCTCTTATCCACCCCAACCCCTGCTTCCTGCCATCATGCCTGAAGGACCTGTAGCCCTGACTCTGAGCCAGTGTAAAATGGACTTTATATACATGGACTTCAGAATGGTAAGCAAATAAATATTCCTTCCTCTAAGTTGTGGTCATCAAGTATTTTAGATCACAGTGGTGAGAATGCTGACTGAAACAGCAGGCCAGTCAATCTCAGAAATCTCTCAAACTAGAAACTATTTAATATTGGGTTAAAGTCTACCTTCTTGTAACTTCCACCCAATGATACTAGTTCTTAGCTCTGCAATTAGTCAGAACAAGCCCAATATGCTTCTCTGGTAACATCTCAGATAAATCAAGACTGTTCCTTTCTCCTTCTCAGTCTTATTAGGATCAAAAAATATCCCAGTCAGGCATGGTGGCACATGCCTGTGATCCAAGTACTTGGGAGGCTGAGACAGGAGGATTGAGGTTTGTTTGTTTGTTTGTTTGTTTGTTTTTGCGGTACCGGGGATTGAACACAGGGGTCTTCTACCTCCGTGCTATAACCCCGGCCCTATTTTTTATACTTTATTTTGAAACTGGGTCTCACGAAGTTGCGGAGGGCCTCACTAAGTAGAGAGAGAGAGACAAGGAGGGAGGGAGAGAGAGAGAGAGAGAGAGAGAGAGAGCGAGCTGAGGCTGGCCGCTAACCCAGATCCTCCGGTCTCCGCCTCCCAAAGTACTGGGATTACAAGCATGCACCACCAAGCCCGGCCCGAGGATTGAGGTTTGAGGACAGCCTCAGCAACTTAGCAAGACCCTCAGCAACCCAGCGAGACCCTGTTATAAAACAAAAAATAAAAAATAAGGCTGGGGATGTAGCTCAGAGGTAGAATGCCCCTGGTTCAATTCTTAGTATCACCAACCCAAATCAAACAAAATCCCTAGTTTTTTCAATCATACCTCTCAAATCTTTGTTTTAGATTCCTATCTTTGGGGCTGAGAGTAGCTTAGTGTTAGAGCATGTGCCTATCATGCACAGGCCTCTCTCTCTCTCTCTCTTCCTTCAGATAACTTTTAGCTTCTTAATGTCCCTGTCTAAAGATGGTGCCAAAAGGTCCTCTTTCTGAAGACAGAATGCTCACTCTTGTTCTAGACATTACTCTCCTAATAGTTTAATCAAAGATGCCAAGATGCCAAAACCTTTACTCGCCTCTTCTCATCACACAGTTGACTCGGGAAAAGGTCATCTCAGAGCTTTAAGCTTTTTAATATGAGCTGTAATTAAGCCACACATTCCCTACCCCATGCTTAAAATACTTAAATCCATCTTACATTAGTTTTTTTTAAATGATCACCTTTCTATCATTTTAGCTTCCCGTTGCCTATGGCATAGTCTAAATTCCTTTGCACAGAATCCAAGGACCTCTATAATTAACTCCTGACCATCCCTTCTATCTTCATCGCCCATGGCTACCCCAGTTCTCATTCATATTGCACTTAAACCAAACCCGGATGTGCAAAGCCCAAACAACTTGGATCTTTCCCACCTGTTCAACACTGCTTATGCAGAGCTCCCTTAACTTACAATGGCCTCATTCATCTCTTGAAACATTAGAGCTACTTAAGTTCAACACCTAGTTTCATTGCTACCTTTTTTCTAAAGCACTCCTCCTTCCAAATCCCCCAACCACTCTACACACACTATGGGAGTCAGTCTCCATTTTCCACAGCACCAACGTACTTGAGTGATGGGGACTTATTTCATTCCTTTAGTATATTTTGTTAAGCTCTCCTCCTACCAGATTATAAACTCACAGACCTATCGTCTACCTCTGTGTACTCTTCAAAGCTCAATGCAACTTTTAAAATGAATCTAGATCACTTAAGAAAATGAGATACATGACAAACCAATTTCTGAAGCTTAAAGGTATCTTTAGCCATACAGAGGACAGCATATGCAGAAAAAATTCAAAAGATACTAAAGCTTTATAGAGCATGAACTGTTTTCCATTTTCCAACTGATATTTAACAAATGATTACTATTATTAAAGAAATAAGTTTTTAAAGATTAATCACTTAATTCCCATAGCAATATGATTACTGGATGCTTTTAATATTAAATATTTAAACACATCAGTTCAGTTAAGCATTAGACTTAATACTGCTTGGGTTGATGATTTACATTAATGACTCGCAGAAGTACCAATTAGTAAATATTTGCCAACCAGAAAATATCAAATGAAATATATATGTTTATAGTAATTAAGCAAAGAATTAAAGTATTAAACAAAATTACCAAAATATAGTCATTTAAATTTTCTGGTTTTGTGAGGAAAAAAAAGCCAGAAATCCTTCCTACCTGGGATACATACCAATTATGAGAATAGTTGTCTTCTTTGGAACAGGGGTATGGAATCCTCCTACTTTCTCCAAATAATATCACCATCTGAGGCTTATAATCTTCAAAAACATGAGGAAGAGGTGGGTTATTTGCCCATTTTTGAACAACATTTCAAAATGATTTAACTGTTAGCTCAAAGCTATATAATTTCTTATTTATTATTTATGGGAATATATTCTTAAAGGCTATGGTCTAGACATTGTTTATTTGTAAAATGTCCAAGAAAATGTCTGAATCATAATGTTCTTTAACAGAATTCTTCAGATGTAACATTTATCCAACTTTCCCAAATCATGTGTCACACAGAGGTTGACAATTTACGGGACTTATAGGGTCTTTTCCCATCTCTTCTAGAACGTCCTGGGTAATAGTAAAATCCCATTGTATAAAGATATATAGTTTTTAGTCATGGCATAGCACGTTTCCACCATCTACTCAAAAATTTCAGATGCCAGTGTCAGGTTTTAAATGTTGGATGGTCTGTGTATGAATACAAATAACATTTAAAGTTTAAAATTTAAAAACGGAAATAAAATTCAGTTATGAATGGGGTACGTTCCTTGTATTTGCTTTCTCCCAATGACTTCTCCCAAGTCGACATCCTATCTAGGTGATTATAACCACACATCCCCTTTCCTGTCTGTCTTCTGCTGTCTACACCTTGGACAGGATTCAGGTCCTTTGTTGACAGGGGTTGGCCCCAGTCCAAATCTATAGATGTTATAAAGAGTTAATACCTTTCCCAACAGCAAATAATACTCATTTGAATAAAACTTGACAATGTGTGACATTACGGGATTATTAAATGTTATGATTTCTACTTAAATCAATCTAGAGAAATCTTTTCTCAGTAGCCTTTAACTTCTTCATCTTCTTTTTTTTTTTTGTACTGGAGATTGAATCCAGGAGCATTCTATGTTAGAGCCACACCCCCAGACCTTTTTAAATTTTTAAAATTTTGAAACAGGTGTGGAGCACTGCACCAGGCTCTTAAGTCTTTACAAGACTGAAGGAAGTCTGACATGGTGGCACACACCAGTAATCACAGTACTTGGGAGGCTGAGACAGGAGGATTGCAGGTTCGAGTCTAGCCTCAGCAACTTAGTGACACCCTTAGCAACCTAGCAAGACCCTGTTTCAAAACAAGGTCTTGGGAGTGTGGCTGGGGGATGGGGGGGTGTAGCTTGTGTAGCTTGGCGGTAGAACGCTCTGGTTCTCTATCCCCAGCAACACACACACACACACACACACACACACACACACACACACACGACTAGATAGTTTGTGAACTATTAAATTTATTGGATTTTTAAGGATTAAGAAAACCTAATATAATCCCATTTCCAAAGCACAGCCAACAACGGGAGAGGGGTGGAGGAGGACAGCAAGAATGAAACTGGTAACAGTCCACAAAAGGGGATGAGAGGCTTAGAAAGATGATCTTAAAGAAGTGTTATTTAAATAAATCACTTATCACATTCTGGTGTTCGTTTGGCCTTGGGATAAACTATTAATGCCTAATTTTACTGCTCTTTAAAATTCAATGGCTATCATTAACCTTTGTTCAGGCCTTATTAACCTTTTCAACTCTCTCTTCCAGGTAATCAAAATGGAATACAGTCAGTACTAGCAGGGAAGTGACTGCAGCAGGCAGTGAACAGAGTATTTTACACTGAACAAAGTCCCAGGGAGCAGCCTGAGGTGTTGCTGGCCTGCGCTGGACCCACTGCAGCAGTTCTCAAGTCCGCCGCTAGGTGGCTGATCTTGGCCCACAATGAAGGAGAGAACACGACGTTTTGCTGTAGTGGATCTTGGCCTTTAACAATGTTGGCTCCTATACTAAACTGGTTGTTCCTAGAAGTCGTGTTATGGAGACCACTGTGCAGGTTTCTCAGAAGACTGGGAATGGAACCACCATATGATCCAGCTATAACATTCCTAGATATATTTCCAAAGGAATTGAAGTCAGAATATTATAGTAATACATGCATATCTATGTTTATAGCAGCACAGTTCACAATAGCCAAACTATGGAATCAGCCTAGGTGTTTCCCAACAGATGAGTGGGTTATGAAACTGTGGTATATACACACAATGGAATTTTACTTAGCCACAAAAAAACAAAATTATGTCGTTTGTAGGAAAATGGATGGAATTAGAGAATATTGTGCTAAGTGAGATTATCCAGTCACATAAAGTGAAGGGTCATGTTTTCTTCTATCTGTGGAAGCTGGAGAGAAATTGGGAAACAAAAAAGACTTCAGAAAAATGAGAAGAGAGAATAGTAACATGGCGGAAGTGGATTTGGGAAGGGAGTTGGAAGGGGAAAGGGGAGACTTGATGAAGGAAACCGTTCAAACAATCCTATGTACATTTGTGAAGCTATCGATACCAATGTGATATTATGAATGGGGATGGGAAGAGAGGGGCATGGGATCTAGATTTACTTTTGTTTCTACCAGAAGCTGTGATTATTCAACTGGAACCATTTAAATTAAATCACTCAACTACATTATGATATGAGACTATAATGCACCAATAAAAGCAAATAAAACAATAAATGAACTATAATTTATTAAAATAAATAAATGGCTTGGAGTTTTGGGGCCACACAGATAATATCAATTCCAACATCAAAGCTGAATGAGGGTTGGCTCATGACTACAGATTCTAATCTGTTCAGAGCTAAGTTTCAAACCTGTAAGTTTCCTATTACCTTAATTTATAATTGTCAAAGCATCACCTTTCAGAGTATTCCAGGTACTCTGAAGCTTTTCCCATAGCCAGGGAAATCTTTAGAATTTTTTTTTTTTCTGCAGTACTAGGGATTGACCCCAGTACCACTGAGCCACATCTCCAGCCCTTATTTTGAGAAGGCCTTACTGTGTTAGCCACAGCACTGGCCTGGATCTTGCAATCCTCCTGCCTCAGCCTCAAGAGCAGCTGGGATTACAGGTGTGTGCTACCGTGCCTGGCAATCTCTAGGATCTTTAAGATCATTTAGGTACCTTAAGGGCAGTGGCCTGCTTCAGTAACTGGCTAACTCTTCTGGATTTCTGCTCTTTGTTTTTGGCCACAAAACATTTCCTTTTCTTGCATTAACAAAATTAAGGTTTTTAGTATTTTATGCAGAATGTTTAGATTACCTGTGTTAAGAATGGATTGGATATCTATTCCACAATGATCACAGGAAAGAAGTCTCTGAAAACATGTTCAAATGTTCCAAAATCTTCTGTGAGTGCTGGTATAGAGTGTAGCCTCGCCAAGCCACAGGAGTACTTAGAATGCTGATGGGTTATCTGTGACTGGGACTCGTGGCCTGTACATTGCTTTATGTTTTTATAACTTCTAGATGGAACAAACTTTTTAAAAAAGAATAAAGCTTAACTATTCTATTGCTAAACATATTGTACATAATACAATTTTCTCCATTGCATTTTTAATATTTTTAAATCCCCCAACTTACCAAACTTGACTTTGGGTTTTAGATACAGCAGGACAATATCAGAGCTCATATATCCTTGGATGTTAAATTCGGGATGAATAATTACTTTTGAGACAGGGATATTGTGTTCTTGCTTTGGTCTCTGAAAGAGGTTGTATTCCCCAGCAGTCACAGTTAGGCCCTCAAATTCCTTCCTGAAACCAATGAAAAATGTTTCAAAGTAGTTGTTTTTCCCAGGAAATTTCTTTGTCTCATATAATTAAATGAAAGTGATTAATAAGTGTTTAAGCATTTCCAAAAGTCTCAAAAGAAGGTATTTCTTTATTATCGATTACTACCAACTGTCATAATTTTCTACTTTTTGGATCCCTAAATTGCCTAGACTACTCTTGAACTTGTGATCCTCCTGCTTCAGTCTTCCAAATGGCTCAGATTACAAGTGTGCGCCACCACACCCAGCAGGATAGTTATAAAGCTTTTCAGCTATCATTATTAATTGTCTTTCTAATTATTTAAATGTTGACTTCTTTTCTAGTTTTGTACACAAACCATTCTACACATGCTATACCATTTTTAGCAAGATGTAAAAGTTGCTTCCTAGAACTGTCTCTCATTCCTTTAATTAGTACCCTCTTTTAAGCTAGTCAACTATTTATTATTTCTGCACCATTTTTTCCTCCTAATGACTCAAACTCAGGTTGTCAAAACTTTGGAGTATCCATTTAACACTTGATATTAATACTTCATTAGAACAATTAACCACCACCCCTACCCAACCACTAACTCCACAAATTAAGAGGGATGTCTGGGATCTTTGGGGGCATACCTGTTTAGTAGAACAGGAAGCAAGGGAAATCTTGGAGCAGACACAAGCCTGGGAATCAGGAAGACCAGTAGCAGGGTGGGCCAGGTGGCAGAGTGGAAAGGGACTAAACCTTACATAATGTTTAGCACATCTTATCTCCCAGTTCCCAGGCATGAATCCAGGTTTGACAAGTAATAGTAATCTAAACTTACTCATGGAGGTCAGCCAGGCAGTGTCCTGCAGTAACAACCCAGACATCTTGAATCGAGCTTCTTCCACAGAAGTGACGCCCACCTAATTTTAGGGAGACCTGACCAAGGAGAAAGTTATAAATACTACATATATATATTTCCCCATCAATGTTGTCTCCTTCAGAAACATTTGAAATCAACCCTTTTGGCCGGGCATGGTGGCGCATGCTTGTAATCCCAGTACTTGGGAGGCTGAGACTGGAGGATCCGGGTTCGCGGCCAGCCATAGCTACTTAGTTAGGCCCTCCGCAATGTAGTGAGACCCGGTTTCAAAATAAAGAGTAAAAAATAGGGCTGGGGGGTGTAGCTCGGAGGTAGAATGCCCCTGGGTTCAATCCCCAGTACCGCAAACAAAAAAAAATCAACCCTTTTAATCTGATACAATATTTTAAAAATACAGACATAGATTGGATATTAAGATATTTCTCATGAAATAAACTTTTTAGTAGAGAGGGTAGGGAGTCAGGAGAGAAACTACGTCTTAAACCGGAGTCTTGCTATTAGAAACAAAGGAACGATCTCACCATTTCCTCATTAAGAAATCAATGCCTTTGTTATTCTGACCTGCCGCGGATGTCTGCCAACTGCTGAATCTGTCCAACTCAAAATTTTGGAGACGAACCCAGATTCCACCACTGTTTTTTTACTTTTCAAATCAACCACACGAATCCCACACTTCAGTCCTGCGCAGAAAAGTATATGTATTAGATTGTACTCAAGCGCAAAGCGTCTTCTTTAAGAGTTCATGATTATCGGGATTTCGTGGTCCGGTTTTCCTGGTGTGGCACAATTATTTTGATCTCATGCAGCTGCAGGCTCCCCTTTCTTTTCTCAGTGTGGTCCTGAGAATATTCTGCAACCCTCCCAGCTTGACTAGAGCTTGTCTCAGGCCTCCTCTGCGGCCCCTTCCAGCCTAAACTGCCTCACAAGAACAGAGCCAGGGCAGGCGGGAGTGAGCGCTGCCTTGCTGGGGGATTGGGGCTTACTCTGGGAGCATACATGTTACTGAATTTAGGTTGTATTAAAGATGTCGGAGCCAGGTGGGGTGGTGCACACCTGTAATCCCAGTACTTGGGAGGCTGTGACAGGAAGATTGCAAGTTTGAGTCCAGCCTCAGCAACTTAGGGAGACCCTCAGCAACTGAGACCTGTTTCAAAATAAAAATAAAAAAGGGCTGGGGGTGTAGCTCAGGGGTAGAATGCCCTGGGGTTCAATCTCCAGTACCCCCTCCCCACAAAAGATGTTGGGGAACAACATAGGCCACTCCTGCACAGATAGGGGTTTTAAGGACTTTTCTACTTACTCTATTTCCTTGGAGGAGGCTCCTTAGCACAAACATGGTTAGCAGACATGCCTAAAAACTACAACTCCAGTACCAAAGAATTCAGAAAGGAAAACTGGCCCAAGCCGTCCTTTGGGAACATCGGGGCTTGCCTCCCAACCCCCATTTCTCCCCAAGTACTTGGGTGTCTCCAGGACCGGGAGATCCGTAAGTGATGGAGTGTCTATTGCCCCAGTGGCCTCAGGCTGTAGCCCCACTGTCCTCTTCTGCCGAGGGGCCAGCCTCACCTGGGCTTTGGTGGAGGCCAAGGGCCAGCAAGAGTAACAAACCAGCCCTGGCTAGCGTCCCCATGGCCTCCACTCGCAGGGGTCTCGTGTGTCTTCCTTGCAGGCTGCAAAAACCCAAACGGAGCAAGGAAGGTGGGCCGGGCAGCTCTCTAATGCCATCCGCAGCCGCATCAATGGGCTACACCTGCCGCCGGCCTCACAGCTGTTTTTCTTTGCCATGGTTCACTGGGAGAGCTGCTGCTGCTACTCTCTGGCCACCCAGTTTCGGAGCGCCTTCCGCCCCCATCTGGCCCTGGAGACAGGCGGAGGCGTCCCAGTGTATATAAATATCTATCTCACACGCATGCAGAGGTCTGAGGAACAAGATGGTTACCGCCAAATGCTTGGCCCCAGGGAATCCTGTCAGCCAGGGCATGTAATTCAGGCCTGGGGTCACGGGCGAGCCTGGCCACCGTACTAGACACAGACAGGCAGAGGAAGACCATTAGTGAGTAAAGGACTGTCGCCTCCACGAAGCTTGTTGCAGCCCTGGAGCCTCAGGAGTGTCCAGTGGATAGGAGAGATCGGGTTCACGCTGCCATTACTTTTCTGGGTGGTATTATTATTATTATTATTATTTGCAGTACCAGGGATTGAACCCAGGGGCGTTCTACCTCCGCACTACACCCCCGGCCCTATTTTTTATACTTTATTTTGAAACTGGGTCTCATGAAGTTGCGGAGGGCCTCACTAAGTAGAGAGAGAGAGAGAGAGCTGAGGCTGGCTGTGAACCCAGATCCTCCTGTCTCCACCTCCCAAAGTACTGGGATTACAAGCGTGTGCCACCACGCTGGGTGGCAATATTATTTATCATCAGTGTCAACAGAACGGGCCAGAGCTGCAGGAGCCATCAGCAAAGATAATTAAACATTTCCCTGATAAAATTATGTCAACATTTTTTTTCCATAAGTACTGTTTGATGATAAGGCAGCTTGGAGTTGGGAGAGGAGTACAGCCAGAATTTGTGCTGGACATGTATTTTATCAGAAAATTAGAATAAGGCCGAGTGAATGTTCTAGACATATCAACTAAGCTGGGCACTTATCCCCAAGCCCAGCTGTCTCACTCCTGTGTACAACAGAAATAAAACCTCCTTGAGATAGTGTGGTCAACTGAGGGAGGCAGGCAGGAGATAGGAAAACACAGGGCAGTGGAGGTGGGGACAGACACAAGCAGGTGGGGTGATTGGGCGGTGACCTTGTAACTGCAGAACAGAGCTTTTAGTGACAGGCCTGGGAAATGTGATTGGCACCCAAACTTGAACACCCAGTTCAAACTTTTTTGTCCCATGGATCCAAAAGGGGTTTCTGTAATTTTTTTGTGTTCCGAGTCCCACATCATTGAACACTGTAGGGCTGCGCTGTCCATTATGGCGGACTTTAGCCATATGTGGCTACTTAAATGAAGGTTAACTACAATGAAATCAAGTTAAGGATCCAGTGCTACATTCCAAGTGCTCAATAGGGTGGCTAGTAGCTACCTACAGAACAATACATGTATCAGACCTTTCCATCATCACAGGAAGCGCCACTAGACTAAGATGTCCTTGAGTGGTACCATTTTATTTTGAGTATTCATGTCAAATGAGACCTTGGAGGACAGTTTGACTGAGTAGATGACTCATGAGTAGATTGAGTAGACGACTCAAGCATGAAAGTCCTGGGATACAGTACCGGGAAAGGGCTCTGTAAGATACAAAGATCTTCTGTGAAAACAAGGCACTGAATTTCCAGGCTTGGGTACCAACCAGGAACTCTCCAGGTATAATGGCTGCCCAACCAGTGGCCCTTATGACTCTCATCCCTGCACTCATCTCGTAAGGGTTACCATGGAAGTATCATGCTCACCCCAGGTGCACTGTTTTCCAACAAAAGCTCAGAAATAAAAGCTCAGAGTTCCCAGCCAGGTGCAGTGGCGCAAGCCTGTAATCCCAGTACTTATCAGTAGACTCAAATTCTTTTTTCTCTTTAGTAAACAGTCAGGTAAAAACCTCCAAATAGACTTTACTGCATAAAAAAGGAAAAGGGGGCCGGGCGTAGTGGCGCATGCTTGTAATCCCAGTACTTTGGGAGGCGGAGACCGGAGGATCCGGGTTCGCGGCCAGCCTCAGCTCTCCTGCTCTCTCTCTCCCTGTCTCTCTCTCTCTCTCTCTCTCTCTCTCTCTCTCTCTCTCTCCTTAGTGAGGCCCTCCGCAACTTTGTGAGACCCGGTTTCAAAATAAACTATAAAAAATAGGGCCGGGGGCGTAGCGTGGAGGTAGAACGCCCCTGTGTTCAATCCCCAGTACCGCAAAAAAATAAATAAATAAATAAATAAATAAAAAAGGAAAAGGGGGGGATATACAGGCACATGTCTGGCCCACAGCGTTCAAGTTTCTGGTGGGTTTGTGGGTAACCTCCCCACAAGGCTCAGAGGCCGTTCCCTTGCGCTCTTTTGCATGTGGTACACACAGCTACGCAGGATGATCCTTGGTTTCTTCCACACCTGGGAGTCTTCATGCGGATGAGCATTGTATCATCTCATTACAGCACAGCTGTCTGTTTCCAGTTCAAAACCTGCAGCCGCAAGTGGGACCTGGTCCTTAGAGGATTCACCTCTTACAGGTTGAACAAAATAATGTCTATTAAGTGGGAAAAGAGCCACTGAATAAGAATTATATACATACACAGTAGCCAGGTCATTAGTTTTAGATTCAAATTTGCTAAAATGATGGTTTGAGTATAGTTTGTTATGATGTTGAAGCATCCAAATGGAAGAATCCTCCTTTTCTTTTTAAAATATCTTTAGTAAAAAAAAAAAAAGTGGGGGAAGGAGGGAGAATTCAAGCTAGGCACACCTGAAATCCCAATACTTGGGAGGCTGAACCGGGAGGATTGCAGGTTCCAGGCTAACCTCAGCAACTTAGCGAAAACTTCAGTGACTTAGTTAGACCCTGTTTCAAAAAAGAGCCAGGGGTGTATCCCAGAAGTAGAATGCCCTTGGGTTCAATCCAAGTACCAAAGAAAAAAAAGGGGGGGTTCAGGGAGGGGAGTGGACTGGATTACCCAGAATGGACTTGTGATGTATGGGAAAACTGACTTTGCTTTGGAGGCATCCTTGCTGGAGTAGGACAATTGCAATTTGCTATTCAAAAAGGACAGAGAGAAATGTAGTAGCAGCTAGAGATGAAATAGATGGAGATAACGAAGCCCTTTTTGTCCAAATAGTATTGATAGCGATTACCTGTAGGTTATTGTTGTTGCTGTTTTGTTCCCAGTGCTAGGAATTAAACCCAGGGCCTGTCCTCCCAGTCCTGTGTATGTGTTTTCAGATAAAATAGACAAGAGGCAGTGAGAGGCAGTTACAAGATGGCAGGGATAGAGTGAAGTTTCACAATAGGCAAAATTTAGAGCCAAGGGAGAGGAAAAGAGAGAACTGGGTCCAGGTTAATGTGTAGATGGAGAGTAGAATACCGAGGGGACACCCGCTTCCTCACTTTCATTTACTCTGTGAACAGGTGAAGGAATCTACTCAGCAAGACGAGGAGAGGCCATCTGGAGTCCGTAAGTACTGACACAGTTACTGTGTGGAGTATGGGGAAAAAGAAGACAAGACGCCCACAGAAAAACAATGCAATGAACGAATGAATGAATGAATGAATGAATGAGGGAAGGAATGAGATGGCCTGTTTTTATTTTTAAAGCATGGATCTACTGGTGATATGACTATTTATTAATGGATACTAACCACAGAGTACTCAAGAGATTGAAACCAGACATAATTATTTTATCATATTTTATATAAAATAGACATTTACATAAATTTTATCTTGGAAAGACCTAGGCAAAGTACACATAATCAGACTTGATGGGAGAAATACTTTATGGGAGATCAATTTCTAACGGGCACAGCAAAATAAACAAAAGTGTACATTTACATACAACTGATCAAAATTACAACTAAAAGCATTATGAACAGAGAACAATGCAATTCACTCCCTCCTGACAAGAGGAGGGCGCCATTACAGCAACTCCAACGATTTCCACATCATCAAAGCAAGCCATGGCTTCTACAGATATTTTAATTCTTCAGGAGGAAGTTTATATCTTTTTTTCCCCAGTAAAGAAACCAAACCACTGTAGGAATTTTTAAGCTCACAAGCTGCAAAAGAAAATGATCTCTGTCATGTTCAAGCACTTGAGTCTACGTATTTCATTGCAGTGATCGATACCATCTTAAGGATCATTAAAACCAAGAGCAGGGCCCATCAGTTACATCATCAGATGCCCAGTGCTTTTCACCTTGGGTTCAAGGGCAGCACTGCAGAGGCTACAAAAGTCCACAGAGCTTCCTGGAACCATCAGACCCACCAGCCCTTCATGAGTGATGAACTTGACTGATACAGTGGCTACCGGGTCCCCGGTGAAGCGGCTCCTTGGTGGCAAAGCTAGGAGTATAACTCAGATGTCTTGATTCTTAGACAACCGTACTCCTCCTAGGGACCAGCCAGATAACCCCAAAGGACATGGCATGCATTGGAAACTACCAAATATAATGCAAATATACACCATGTACTCCAACGATAATGTGAGGAACCCCGCGGATTTCTGGACACCTCTTTCTATAGGAGTAACTGGTGATCTAACCTTATAAACTGATAATGACCATGTATTGCCATGGCTGCTGAGTTTTTAAGTTGTATGTCCTAAAGGTTTTAATTGAAAGGATCCTTGGTGATAAAAATGAAACATTTTAATATAACTCATTCGATTGCTATAAATATCTTATCAGTTCTGTTGTGCCATTTTGGCTGATATTAAACCATGCTTGGATTGCGTTTATCTCTTCTCTTTAGAACAAACATACAAACAAAAATACTAGCCAGACACGGTGGCACACACAAATAATTCCAGCTACTCAGGAGGTTGAGGCAGGAGGATTGCAAGTTCAAGGCCAGCCTGGGCAACTTCGGTAGACTTTGTCTCAAAATAAAAAACAAAAAGCTCAGTGGTAGCACACCCCAGAGTTCAATCCCCAATACTGCAAAAAAAAAAAAGATGTTATTTAGATAGTTAAGTTTTGCTATAATTGGGAGATACCATCATATAATCAAATCAGAGTAAATGTGATTTGGAAACCAGGAAAAACAACGGAAACAAAGTACTTCTAGCTGTAGTTACTTCAAATGCCATTATTAATACCCTACAGATTTATTACTCCCAGGAGCGAATCCACCAGAAATCAAAATAAAAGCTTAAAAGTTTTTGTTTACATTTTTTCAAAAATTAATTCCTTTTTTTGGTAGTGGGGATTGAACCCAGAGGCATTCTACCTCCAAGTTATACCCCGAACCTGATTTTATTTCTTATTTGGAAACAGGGTCTCACTAAGCTGCAGAGGGCCTTGCTAAGTTGCTGAGGTTGGCTTCGAACCTGTGATCCTGTCTCAGCCTCCCAAGTACTGGGATTACAAGCGTGTACCATGATGCCTGGCTCAAAAATTCTAATAAGTATAATTGAGAACTAATTAACAAAAGTTCCATGTGTGTACCAAACAGAGAGACATGTAGGCACAAATCCTATGCTATGGACATATAACGCCAGTTTTATATACTGGGCACCTTGTTTAGTGTATACAGATAGCAAAACAATCCCTTTCCATCTGAGAACCAAGATGTAGTCCAATTGCCACACGTGCAAAACCACCCCACCCAGCCACCTGCTAGCCAGTCTTGGAATGGCATCACCCTAACCAACCAATTTTGCCACAAGTCATTCTTTACAATTCTTTGGTTCATTTTAGTCTAGGAGTTAAAAGTAAAATTTCAAATGATTATAAATATCTTCTTTTTTTGGTAAAAATCCTGAACTCCCATTAAAGTTGTCAGCCCTGCAGCAGTTCGGGAGCCGCAATTGCTGCCTGTTGGAATCATCTCCTGGATTCCAGGTATGGAGCCAGGCATGGCGGACTTTGAAGGATTCTCCAGTGGTTTCCTAGGCGTGGCCAGTGTTGAGAGCCACTGTGTGAGGGGACAGATCTCACTGTGAGCAGCCCTGCAGTGTGAGGGGTCTGGCATGTTTAATGGAGACCCTAAGAAACTACACATTTACCCCTCAAATTATAGTTATTTCAGGCCAGTTTGTATTGGATGGTTTGGATTCCCTAGTATATAGTCTGGCTGAGAAGCACTTGCACAAGGACCGTGAATTCTGCATCAAACCAGGTACCACCTATTACAAATTTCAGAATCTTACGCCAAGGGTTATGTAGTATTGTCGGGAGTTGGAATTAAAGTGCCGATAGTCCTCTTTGTTTTATGATAGGCTTCAAAGTAAACAAACCCCAAAGCATATATCTCAGGATTCCCTAATACAAAATTTACTCTCCTCCAAAGTATCTTTGGTTTTGAGCACCTACGTTACACCATGGAACCGGGTTTTATGAATGCTGTTAATAAATTGAAAACATCTGAATCACTTTTTAAATCCTGAATAATTCATAAGGTTAAAATAAATTGCTAAAGCCATTCTTACAGCTTCTAGGTCAAAGGGCATGTTAGGGACTGCTGCTAGGGGGATTTTGAAGCTGAGGAGAACTAGTCTTAGGGACAGGTCAGACGGCCTGGGAGGAGAAGGAGAATGTGCACATGAACAACTCTAAATATAGCTGAGAATAAATCACACATGCTGCGCAGAGTAACACAGTCAGAAAGGAACGGCCATTAGATCAAGTGTCAGCCACATCAAAGCAACTCCTGCTTTTCCTCAGCCACCTTCCTCCCTACCCAGGACTTGTTGCCTAATTCTGGGACCCGGTGTAAAATAAAATCAAAGGGTCCCTGGTTTAAAAATGACCAAGAGCTGGGCATGGTGGCGCACGCTTGTAATCCCAGTACTTAGGTGGCTGAGACAAGGTGATCGCAGGTTCAAGACCGGCCTCGGAAACTTAGCGAGACCCTGTTTTAAAATAAAAAATAATAAAATCAGGCTGGGGGTGTATCTCATAGGTAGAATGCCCTTGGGTTCAATCCCCAGTACCAAAAAACAAAACAGAACAAAAAACCCATAAAAGTGACTAAGAATTTTAAGCAGAGCATTTGACCAAGCAAGGGGGCTCTGAGTTCAGAACTCTTTGAGGCAGCAGGGATTGCAGTCCAGGAAGCCAGCTCTTCCTGTTCACTTCAGAAAGGGCCCTCAACCCCCCTGCTAAGCGTGCCTTCATTAAGGGCAAGCCAGATGCACCTCCATGCCCACCCAGGGCTCTCCATTTTAATTTTGAGGAGGATGAATTCTACTTCTTATTTCATGTTAAAGGGATCAAATAAAAAGTTACAAGATACACTTAATATCCTTGAAAAATAATGTGATTTATTTTCTTATAGGCACCATTTCAACTGAGAAAATAATTTCATTGGCCATATTTCAGTGAAGGATAAAAATTTCTGATCCCCCAAACAATGCTTATTTTTTTCTTCTTAAACAGTGTTTACTTTTTTTTTTTTTTTTTGCGGTACCGGGGATTGAACCCAGGGGCGTTCTACCTCCGCGCTACACCCCTGGCCCTATTTTTTTATACTTTATTTTGAAACCGGGTCTCATGAAGTTGCGGAGGGCCTCATTAAGTAGAGAGCGAGAGAGAGACAGAAAGAGAGAGAGAGAGAGAGAGAGATGAGGCTGGCCGCGAACCCGGATCCTCCGGTCTCCGCCTCCCAAAGTACTGGGATTACAAGCGTGCGCCACCACGCCCGGCTTAAACAGTGTTTACTTTGAATGTTCAAGAGGAGGCCAGTGTGTGCAGACACATGAAACAGAATAAGAGAAAGAGTGGGGGATGGAGTTGGGGGCAGCGACAGAATCGAAAAGGCAACAGAGAAAGTCCCGTGAAGGCCACGTGACCCTTTTCCCTTAGGAACTTTTAGATAACAGCCTTTGGACTGGGATAAGTAAGCACTTATACATTAGTAGCACTTTAAGTAAGGCATAATTACTTCAAAATTTGGGGCTCAATATTTTCCATTAACTTGAAGCATGAGTTTTGGTTATAGACTATCCTGAAAAGTTGTGACAAAGTCCTAGATATTTTTTTTTAGCAGGGTCCTCCTATTTTTTAATTTGGAGTTTTTTTCAATTTGTGAGTTATTTTACTACAATTATTATTAATTACTGTCATACATTTCTTTTCTTTTTATTTTTTTGTCCTTAGGACTATAGAAGTATGATTTGGGGGGGATACTTTGATTTTGGGTAAGTTAATGATATATAACACTGAAATACTATAAGAAACAGAGTGACAGTGGTAGTATATACATTATTGGATTTCTGATGTGCACAGAGATGCATGCTAGTTCAAATTCTGTCCTTGTTTCCATTTTAAAACATTCTCCCCACCATTCCTTCCATTTATGTAAACTCACCTTGGCAAAAGAGTGACACATAGGGGCAATACTTCCTGATCCTGGGTTTCAAGAAGCAGAAGGCTTTAGTGCCCCGCCCTGGCTGTGCAGGTGAAAGGTGTGCTCCTTCAGGCTACTCTGTGATACCTGGCTCAGCACCACCAACAGCGCCGCCCAGAGCGGTTCTGTTTTTAATGATGATGACCAAGTTCAAATCAGGTGTTCCAATATCTTCACTTCAGAAACCTATTACCACCCAAACACTGAAGGCTGCCCCCTAATTCTGTTGGCTTCTGCAGGTGGATAACCAGTACAATCTTTTGAGGGACTGTTCAAGTTGAACTATTCTGTAATTTACACATATTTTTATATGACCAGTTTTGAAAACTCCTATTAAACCACTATGTACAGAGAAAAGACGCTTATATGTATATATTAAATATTTTATAAGTTATGAAATAAATAACACTACAAACAAATGTCCAATTGAGTTCAACTTTGCCTTCCTTAACTTTTACATATAAATATATATTTTTAAAATTATAAATTTAGACTGTTTCCCTATATTTTTAGAGTATTCTCCATGAAGTCTCTAAAATTACAAATGCAGGACAAACTCTGGGTTTCAGTCACTCCTGTTTTAAGTACAGAATTCTCATTAAGCCTGGGAAGACAAATAAATAGCTCTCTTTCTATCTAGAGTCTATGAGGATTTCTGTTATATATTGTAAAGATTCCACAATGATTAAATATATTTTTCAAAAAATAATAAATCTCATGATGCCTGAACATTAATAAAGTAGTATATTTCTCTCAGTTAATATCTTTACTATTTTTTATGTAGAATATACTATTTTCTTCTCCACCCAAATAACAATATATCTGAAGGTGGGGACATTTATGATTTTAAATGCACTTTTTAAATCTTAGAGTAAAACTACTACTCTAGTAATAAAATTAAAATAATTTTATATGTTTCCATAAAGAATTAGGGGTATCATGCTCCTTGATTTTTTTGAAGGGATAAATGTACCCATATACAATTCCAGAAGCTTCTCTTTTGATATATTAGGCCATGGAAAAGCCTGCTTCAGAGTGGAATTTAATTTACTCCTCTAAAGATCTCTAGTAATATCCTTAGGGGGTTATTAGATAAAGCTCACTCAACAATAGCCCTTGTCCCCATATATTCTGGAAGGTTCTCCAAAAGCTATTAGATACTCATTTTAGGATCTGGAGAAATAACTGAGCCTCCACTTGGTAGACTTTCCCAAATGGCTTACCCCAGAGGATTTATCCTCTTTGAAATAGCTCATCCCACAAAGAATGGATGCTCTGCCTTTATAGCATTTCAAGCTTCTGTATTTCTGGGACATAAAAGTCTGAACTAAGAAACTGAAATAGAGCTCCAGGTGCCAAAGCACAGACACGTTTCAAGGGAAATCAGATTAAACCAAACAAAAATGTGTAAACTGAGGAGCTGCTGTTGTCCTTCCCTCCTGGGTCTTCCTCCCTTGCTTGCTGTTTTTGTCTCTTCTTTTCCTCCGGTGGAAACGCGAGTCCTCCAGCACAGGGTTTCAGCTGATGTCCCCGAGGTGCCACCCTGAACTCAGTCTCGGGTTGCGCGCCTGTGGAGGTGAAGGCAAGGCCCCGCCACTCTGTCCTCCTCCAGAGACACTGGCATGTCCCATGAGGCGGGGTCCACTAGTGCTACGTCTGATCCTTTTCTCGAACTTCTTGTAATCGTTTTTCTAGGCGATCCAATTTGGCGAGATTTTCCTTCAGCAGTCTGCTATCTGGAACCAGCTGTAAAGCCCTCTCATAATAAGCTCTTGCGGACACATAGTTTCCCTGGGGGGAAAAAGAGAGGGACCATTAGACTCTGATCCATCAGAACTCTTTCCCAGAGGGGACGGGAGACACAGGAGCTGACCCTCTGCTGCCTGACATCAATGTTTTCATAAGGAAACCTTATCTGTATGTGTGATTTTATCCTTACTTATTGATGCTTTTGGAGAATCCACTTAAGTACCAGACTAGCTGGAGAATGGGAAGGATAAGAGTAATACCATAAGGTTAAGTGGCAGAAAGAAAAACAAAACAAAACAGATTTTCAGTTTTACTAACGCAGGGCATGAGACTATCATTTCATAGTGCTCCTGAGGGGTTGGCACTGTTTCTTCGTAGTTAAATTGAGCCATGGTGCATGTGCCCGCAAGAGAGAGAGGGGGAGGGGGGACACATTTTGGAACTGCAAGTGCAGTGATTAAATAGTTTAGGCATCCACTGTATCTACTTAGTGGTAGTAGTTATTCTAATCTTCAACTTAAAACATAAAAGTGACTTTTGCTTAATACAGGCTGTATACAACGAAAAGAGTTGATAAAAATATGGGGTTACATTTATCTACTGCCCAATGTGTGTGGCTATACACAAACACACACACACACACATATATATACATATATCATGCTGATTCATATATATATATATATATATATATGCTGATTCATATATATATATATATATATATATATGCTGAATACTAAGAGTATTAGTACAGGAGAGAAGGTATGTCACTTCTGATCTGCTAAACATGCCTGTCCCCACCCTCTGTGGGCACTCATCTGGTTTTTTTTTAAGATACTTCACATTTATTTTTCAGAAATACACATCAAGGTTCATTTAAAATATCACTTCTTAAACAGATGTCTACTTCATTGATAGCTCCCTGTCCCTGTTCTCACATGAAGAGTAGTACACAGTCCCATGCTTTGCACAAAGCAAGCATTTGGTAACTGGTGCTCTGTAACAAGCTAAAGTTGATAAAGGTTTACTGGGTTCTCAGCTAATGCAGTTTTCTAAACCAAAGAATCAGGATTCTCCAAATATATTTTAGAAACAGGAATGCAGAAAAGGTTGCCTAGTAATATCACTTTGAAGTACTAAAGTAATAATAACCAATAGTTAAAAAAAACCCTTCAGGTTTGAAGACTAGCAATAAACTTCAAAGTCAGTTTCCTTAGACATCTGACTAAATTCTTTTCAATTATTTCAAAATAAAAAAGAAATCATATAGCCAGGCGTGGTGGCGCATGCTTGTAATCCCAGTACTTTGGGAGGCGGAGACCGAAGGATCAGGGTTCGCGGCCAGCTTTAGCGCGCATGCGCGCGCACGCGATCTCTCTCTCTCTCTCTCTCTCTCTCTCTCTCTCTCCCCCTAGTGAGGCCCTCTGCAACTTCCTGAGACCCGGTTTCAAAAATAAAGCATAAAAAAATAGGACCAGGGGTAGCACAGTAGCACAGAGGTAGAACGCCCCTGGGTTCAATCCCTGGTACCGCAAAAAAAAAAAAAAAAGAAATCATATACTAGGTCTAGGTATTAAGACATGCCAGTGTCTTCAATTTTATGAGTTTTGATATGCTGGCTTCCAATGTCACCCCAAATGCAACAACCACATGGTGTCAAAGTCTTATCACTCAAAATGGAGAATATCAGTGGGGATGATATTAAAAATATTTAATTACTGTAATTTTAACTCAAAAAATTTATTTATTACCTTATAATCTCTAAATGAGGGTATTTTAAATGCATATTAAGTGATACAAGCTGTAGCACTGATTATCTAAAAGATTTCAACCAAACAACTCCTAAAGCATTTTTAAATTGTTGCTACAATTTTTCATTTCATATACCTATCAGTAGCTAGATGATACAGTAATTTGAGACGACACCCATGTGTTTTTTAATGAAAATAGCAACCATGTCTGCCTGGTCCCAGATGGTCCATGACAAACTGGTCATAGCCGTTAGCTTTTCCCAGACCCCTTTTTCTTTTTCTTTTCTTTTTTTTTTTTTTTTGCAGTACCGGGGATTGAACCCAGGGGCGTCTACCTCCGTGCTAAACCCCCACCCAGCCCCTTTTTCTGATACTACATGTATTACCTCCCTAATATGCTCCACCCTTTCAGATCTGTG
>PVJS01016426.1:0-14574 GCA_004027185.1 Glis glis | reverse complement strand
CGACTCATTAAATTTCCACCACCATTTAAAATTGTATTTCTTGGAGTGAAAGTATTATATAGCCATTACTATTTATTGACTGCAGAACTATCTTCCCAATGGAGGTTAAACGCTTAGACCCTCCCTGATACATCGCGAGCTCGCAATGTGATACTATCATTACAGTTATTATCACATGACCATCCGGGCTCTGTGTCCATGTTGTCTATTTCTCATAGGAGTCACTTGTCATACTGTGAAATGGGAAATACAAATGACAGAACAAGAAATTATACCCTGGGAATCCAGGCGCTGGCATGTGCAACCAACGAAAGTATTCCTGGCTGTGAACCAGGCTCTGAAACCAGGCTACACACATTGCTGATGAGTGGGAACTTAGATTTGCTATAGGCAATTATTATTTTTTTCAACTCAAGCATCTATCTTTCAAGTGTCTTTTAATTTTTATTATGCTTAGCACATATATACTGATAACTGTACATCTGTGACTCTTAGAATGTCCTCAAGATATGTTTCTGTAGCAGTTGACTTTGAAATTGTTCTTCCAGGAGGTTGCCCTGAATTTAAGCCTCACCCTGGTGCCTTTGCATCTTCTCCGATCACCAGGTTTCTCTGTCCTTCCCCATAAAACCTTGCTCATTTTCTCTCCCGTTCAAACTGCTCTTTTCTTGATTATACTGGAAGTCCTATTAAAAATATATATCCTTTAATTCAATGTCTCCAATTCCATGCTAGGAAGGGAATTTGAATTATCTAATTTCTAGAACTGTACTAGTATGATAGCCACTAGCCACCTGTGGTTATTTGAATTAAATTACAATTAATTAAGAATTCAAGTCCTCAGTTGCACCAGACATATTTCAAGTGCTCTGTAGCCACAGGGTGGCTGGTCACTACTTCCTTGGCCAGTGGGGATACAGAACGTCTCCATGGTCACAGAACATTCAACATGCCATTCCAGAAACCCCATTACTGTCACAAGGCAGTACTGAAAACAGTACTTAGTAATATGGTCTGGTTGATGGAACTCTTTGATTATAAAGAATGTATTAATGTGCCAGGCATGGTGGCATACGCCTGTAATCCCAGTATGTGGGAGGCTGAGATGAGAGGATTGCAGGTTTGAGGCCAGCCTCAGCAACTCAGTGAGACCCTCAGCAACTCTCTCTCTATAGAGATGTATATGTATACATATGTATATGTATGTGTGCATATGTGTGTATATTATACACATATATTTGTACTGGGGATTGAAACCACAGGCATTCTACCTCCAAGTTACACTGCCAGCCTTTTTTTTTCAAATGGAATATTTTATTCACATGTTAGTTGTTTTTTTAACATGTACACACACACCGACACACTCTGATTGGTCTGCGCAGGACACAGGTTGTCTAAATGTCCTAAGGGAAAAATGAAAAATTAATGTATAATTTTTCATTATTGTAGGCAATTACGTCCACATCACTTACAAAGCTATTACTGATCTGTCCAAAGAAGCAGAGTGTTTTTTTTATTTTATTTTGAAACAAGGTCTTAAACCTGAGATCTTCCTGTTTCAGTCTCCCTAGTACTGGGATTATAGGCATATGACACCACATCTGGCTTACTCCATATATTTATATTATATTGCATCATATAAATTTACTTATAGATCACCTCCCCCCTACCCCTGCAGTCCCTATCTTCTTTCTTTTTTTCTCCATAGCACTTATCACCATGACATATTTTACCGATATATATATGAATGTATCTATGTATTCATGTATGCACGAGTGCATTTATACACACATACATAGCCAGCCAACAGCCTGTCACCTGCCACTAGAATGTTAGCTCCACAAAGATAGGAGTTTTTATTTGTTAATTGCTGTATTCCCAGTGCCTAGAAGAGTATCTGGGAGACAGGATGTTCTC
This sequence comes from Glis glis, assembly GCA_004027185.1. NCBI lineage: Eukaryota > Metazoa > Chordata > Mammalia > Rodentia > Gliridae > Glis > Glis glis. The sequence continues at coordinate 12,657 of PVJS01016426.1, read as the reverse complement.
TACGGATGCTTGTAAGATGAATGAATGAATGAATAAATGAATAAATGAATGATGATGAGGAATCTCTGGTTTCAATAGTCAGCGATACTCCCTCCTAAGGATCATTTTCAATCCTTTTTGGCAGAGTTACACAAAATTTGCTTTTTTTTTGAGATGCAAAACAAAACAAGCAAATATATTTTTCATTAAAAGGTTAAGGAGTAAAAATGCCTTAGATATAAGGAATAGGAAAGTAATATTTAAAGTAACATTTTAGTGTTGATGGAGATAAACCACAAGAAGCTTCAACAAGGATTCAGTTCACATAAAATGGATTTTAATTACTGTCTGGTGACAGTTTTTTTTTTTTTTTTGTACTGGGGATTGAACCCAGGACATTCTACCGTCAAGCTATACATACCCCTAGCCCTTTTTAATCTTTATTTTTTTGAAACAGCGTCTTGCTTAGTTGCTGAGGGTCTCGCTGAGTTTCTGAGGCTGATCTTAGGCCTGTGACCCTCCTGTCTCAGCCTCCCAAGTGCTGGAATTATAGGTATGCCACCACGCCTGGCTTGATGATACTTCTTTTTTAAGTACATATTATTTTCTTTATGATTCGTACAACGGAATCTAATTTATACCTATCTCTATTAAATGGCTTCATGATATTTAATATCTAGAAAATACAAAGTGAACATAAACTCTGCTAATTTCACTTTTAAACACTTGTGGTTTTGGTATTCAAGTACTTTCAAAGAGGAAATTAACAGTGGCTTTGGAATCCTTTGAGAGAGAAGAAAGATGAAGGAGAAAAGCGCAGGGGAGAGCCCAGGCCACAGGGCAGCGCGTCGTTCTCCTACCTTGATGTGCTGAATCCCACCCATGTTCATCCAGGCCTGTGCTTGATCTGGGCTTAGAGCCACGGCTGCTTTATAGCTCTAAATAAACAAGAGACACCTTCAGGTTAGGGAACAAGAGCCCGCCTTGAACACTACAGGATCGCGGGGCCCCTCCCTGCACACGTGAACGTTTAAATGGTTAATACAACCAGCGGCCAGTGCGCGGGAGGCCCCATTTACTTCCGCTATTTTTCATAGTCAGTGATTCTAAAACATAGGAGACTGAAATGTGTAATTCCCCGCAGAGCTAATCTGACTTAAGGAGGCTGGGGATGCCTGCAGGGAACCCCGGCGATTTCTATAATAGTGCAGCATTTCTCACAGGCCTTGACCTGCAAGAAACGGCACCTTTGGCCTCCTTCACTATAAATGGAGTTGGTAAGAAAAAAAAAATCTTTTTAAAATCGTAGAATCTGGGGGCCGGGAATGTAGTTCAGTGGTACAACCTGTGCTTAGTACTTATGAGGCTGTGGGTTCAATCCCAGCACACAAAAAAGTAAAAAACAAAAACCACAGAATCTTGCAGTAGTTTTCCAAATAGCTGAACTACACCCCAACTACACCCCAACTACACCCCAACTTGCTGAGTTGCTGAGGCTGACCTCAAACCTGCAATTCTCCTTTTTAAGCCTCTCAAGTACTGGGATTACAGGCAGGCGCCACCGCACCCAGCTGACATTATGTTTTAGAATAGAGAAGGAAGCAGTCTCTAGCCACAAGGAAAGTCCACGCTAATTGGGAGATAAAACATGAGCATGAGAGCACACAGACACACACACACACACACACACACACACACACAGAGGGAGAGGAAAAGATCTAGCAATACAATGTAATATGACACTTTCAAATGACAGGTACCTTAAAGAGAATGATTTTGTTGTTGTTTGTTTCGTGTGTGTGTGTGTGTGTGTTTGTGTGCGTGTGTGTGTGTGTGTGTGTGTGTGTGTGTGTGTGTATGTGTGTGTGATACCGGGGAATGAACTCGGATGCTCTACCCCTGAACTACAACCCCAGCCCTTTTTGTTTTTTGTTTTGAGATAGGGTGTTGCTAAATCTCTGAGGCTGTCCTCGAACCCGTGATCCTCCTGTCTCAGCCTTGCAAGTACTGGGATTGCAGGCATGCATCACCATTGAGAATAAGCACAGTCACTGCAAGTAAGAATGGCTAGGAGGGGTTTCCCGAGGGAGGAAGACCAAGACTGCCTGGGTGGATGGGTAGAAATCTAACAGTACTAGGGGTGCTGGTGGGTGCCCAGGACATACGTACTGCCCAAAGCTATTCAGGTAACAGTCTGGCTGCGCGCGTGCGCACGCGCGCGTGCACACACACACACACACACACACACACACAAAACACAGGGTGAGGGAGCTCTTTTGAGGCCAAAATGTGGAATCCTTTGACTGTCAAGTAAAAGGTGATAATTCAATGCAGAGGTGTTGCATAGCTCTGAGTAGTTCAAATCTAGAGGCTCAAATATTAAAAAAATCAACTTATTGTGTCAATCAGACACTCTACACACATGCGAGTGAGCCTGGATTTTGCTTACAGGCTTCATTAAAGACTGCAGAAGTATTCATTTTGATCTAGAAATTGAATAACATAATTTTAGGTAATTTTACCTCAAAAGCTTTGTCAAGAAGGTTCTGCTCTCTTAATTGGTTTCCTTTTGTGAAAAAAAGTTCAGATACAACTTTTGGTTCCTTTGGTTTCAGCTGGAGAGCCTTGTCTATAGCATCGAGGGCCTATGGAGATGAGAAATGAAGACAAAATAAGTGCGAATCAGATGAAGAAAACCTAACTTAAATGACGAAATTCATAAGTTTTTGTTCATAGGTATTAGCTGGTGTGTTGGAAAACAATCAAAATACACTCTTCCTTCTCTCTGATTTTCTCATTGAGAATTAATGGCCCCAACAAAAATACATTGGAAAGCAAGCAAGCTCTGGGGTGGGATGTTTGCCCTGTCCACATGTCTATCTGGACCGTTCCAGGTCTCCTCTCAGGCCCCTGGTGCCCCTCCCTGCCCCTGCTGCCCCTCTGCAGCCAGGCATCCCTTCAAAGCACACATCTGTTCCTCTTAAAACCCCAAAGCCCCTCCTGGGCCGAGGCACAAAACCCTGGGCCTTGCTGCAAGGGGTCTGGTCCCAGCAGCCTGTGCTAGCATCTCATGCTGTGCCCCTGGTCTCCGTGCACCTCTCTGACCTGCCCTTGCCTCTGGGCAGTGTGGTCCCTCAACAGATGTTTTTCCCTTTTGATGTTCCTTATGCTTAATAGCCCCTATTCATCATCCAGTCCCCACCTCCACGCCACTGACCTAGACGAGGCAGGTCCCCTGAGCCTGTGCTCATTGGGACAAGGTATCTCTTTATGATATCACTGAGCATAGCTATGCTCACATTTGTTTTGTGATTACTTGTTTAATCTCTGTCATCTTCTCCACTCTAAGCTACATGAGGACAAGGACAGTGATTTTTATTTCTTCATACCACTTTATTCCTGGAGCCTACCACAGTGTCTGGTACATACCCAGTATTCAATAAATATTTTGTTGAGTCTGTTCATGAATTTACTGGTTATGTGACTTTTTTTTTTGGTATGGAGGTTGAACCCAGAGGCATTCTACCTCCAAGCTATGCCTCCAGTCCTATTTTATTTTTTATTTCCAAACAGGGTCTTGCTAAGCTGCCGAGGGACTTTGCAAAGTTGCTGAGGCTGGCCTTGAACCTGTGATCCTCCTGTCTCAGCCTCCCAAGTACTGGGATTACAGGTGTGCGCTACCATGCCCGGCTACTGGATATATGACTTTAAAAAAGTAGATAAATAATACCACTTGCCACACTGCCCTGCTTCTGGGGTTGTTATGAGGAGTACATAAAACAATATATTAGAAGAAACATGGGTTAGCCCAAAGCAAACTGAGATAATACTGCGTAGTACCTTTAGAACAATATATTATTTCAAGGGGACATCTTAGGAGTTAGGGGGTATCTTGAAGTTTTCTTGAGATAGGACATGCTAGCTGATGATACTGAGACTTCTCAGCCTTGTAGACATTCAAGTTGGAGGAGCACTGAGGCTCACACCACCTTCTTCCCATGAATCCCAACGCCCCGCAGCGCCCTTCCTACCTTGTCATGGAGCTCCTGCTTGCTGTAGATGGCCGACAAGAGGCGGTAGCATTCAAGGCATCCGGGCTCCTCAGATACAATGTGACTGGTCATCTTCTCAGCTTCTTTCGTCTGACCCATTACAGCCAACACCTGAGCCTGCAAAGCCATATGAACCTGGACTTAGAAGACTCTCTGTTACTCCTCATTAAGTAAGCATCCCTGGATAGAGACGTTCACGGAACCTTCAGCATCTATTTAGTGACTCAGAAAGAAGACCGATACCACAGTTCAAGGGTTTTAATTTTTTGTTATTTGTTCCTCTATTGATGTAGGTATGTGCCTGTATTTGTGTGGGAATGGCAAGAATGCCAGAGATACCCAATGAAGTGGTCTGGGCCTCCCCAAAATGTTGACTAGGTATGTCAGAGGACAAATCATTTTCTATGACTTCAATAGAACTCTCTGTAACAAGAAAACAAGTTTGATTTATTGTGCTTCTAAGAAAAAGGAAGGATGAAATTCCAAACATCAAAATAAAAATACTGTTAGCTGGGTGCAGTGGTGCATGCCTGTAATCCCGGTACTTGGGAGGCGGAGACAGGAGGATTGCAGGTTTGAGGCCATCATGTTCTAACTTAGCGAGACTCTTTCAAAACAAAAAATTTTAAAAAGGGCTTAGGGTGTAGCTCAGAAGTAGAATGCCCCTAGATTTAATCCTTAGTACCACAAAAAATGTATTGTTAAAATTAATGTTATTTTCCCTGAGTTTGATACCTACACTGGAATTATGTTAGAGAATGTCATTGTTCTTAGAAACTATATGCAAAAGCATTTAGAAATAAAGGGGTTTGATATCTATAATTACATCTTGCATGGGTCAGAAAAAATAAACCATGTACTAATAATAGGTATATATACATATCTAAATATAGATACGTACATATATTTTGGATATGATCACATGCACACATGAGAGAGTGGTAAACAAATGCATTAAAATGTTAAATATTGTATGCCTGTAATCCTAGTACTTGGAAGGCTGAGACAGGAGGATTGCAGGTTCGTGGCCAGCCTCAGCAACTTAGCGAGGCCTTCCACAACTTAAGACCCTGTTTTAAAATAAAAAATCAAATAGGGTCGGGGGTGTAGCTCAGAGGCAGAATGCCCCTGGTTTCAATTCTGAGTACCATAAAGAAAAAGTTAAATGTTGATGGATCTGGGTGAAAGGGCACATGGAATTTTTTTAACTATTTTTGCAACTCTTTGCTTTGTGGTGGCGCTGAGGAATAGAACCCAGGGCTCACGCATGTTAGGCAAATGCCCTACTACTGAGCTACAACTCAGCCTTGCAACTTTCTTGTAAGTTTGAAATTATTTTGAAACAAAAACAAGTGCTTCTGTTGTCCATGTCTCCGGTGAATGGCTCTAACATTGGCTTTATGAATATTCATATGAGGGACACAGGCTAGAGCATCCTCGCTGCAGTCCCGAGGCGTGATGACCACAGCATCCTGTGCTGCATGCTGTGCTCATGTCCCCAGCTGCGTTTTCTCTCCTCCTCACCAGCGCCAGGCGGAGCTCCCTCTGGGAAGGCTGAAGTGCGGCCGCTTCCCGGTAAATCTGCAAAGCCTCTTCGTATCGGCCAGTGTTGTAATAGAGTGCTCCCAGAGGGGACAATATCTCCGCTTTGCGTGCCACTTGGAGGGCGCTGCATTTGGAAAAAGGCAAATTGACACTTTTCTTCTAATAGGCACATTTCCAAAGGTCAAAACTGAAGAGTTAGGGAGGCTTGTCTATGGTTCAAGACCCTGCTTCAACTTCGTCTGTTTTTAGATCAAGATCAAGGTTTTATAAAAGGAACAGGATGCTACCCTCTGAACATAAAAACTTCTCTAGTGACCTACCAACGTGACACCTGGGTCCCCAGGGTCCTTTCCATGAATTAGGACAGAGAGACCTGCTCTTGTTCTGACGTTTATGCAGTCTTTTGTCTAGTCCCATTTCTGAAATTGTTATTCGTGGTTTGGGTTGCAGTCTACAGCTCTAGAAAACTATAGATTAACTAAAGTGGAAACTAAATTCCAACCCTGGCTTAGTGCCATGGCCCAACCAGCAGGAAACAAGTCACTAAGGATACCATTTATACAGCCATATTGTTCTCTTTGGGAATGAGAATCTATATCATCCGAGCTGGCAAAATTTTCTAGTCTTCTGAGAGCTTGTCTGTTGCAATTAACTAAAACGTTGGTGGCAGTGCTGGGCACCCTGCAAAGTGAAGAGGAGGAACCGTACCGTTTGTAGCATTCTTCGGCCATGCTGTTCTTCCCCAGGGACCTGTAGAGTCTGCCCAGGTTCACCATGGCCACGTGATGACTCGGGCTAAGTTTGATGGCCTGTTGGTAATGGGCCACGGCCTTCTCTGGAGAACCTGCAACCAGGGATGGTTGGCAAGAGCAGAACATGCCTTAGTGATAAGATGCATGAGTTCCTCCATCTCTTTTTTTTTTTTTTTTGCGGTACTGGGGGTTGAACCCAGGGGCGTTCTACCTCTGAGCTACACCCCCGGCCCTATTTTTTACGCTTTATTTTGAAACCGGGTCTCACGAAGATGCAGAGGGTCTCACTAAGTAGCTGAGGCTGGCCGCAAACCCGGATCCTCTGGTCTCTGCCTCCCAAGTACTGGGATTACAAGCGTGCGCCACCATGCCTGGCTCCATCTCTCTTTTGACTTATATCATTATTCCTCAGTATTACAGTCATACCATCAAGTATTCAGTTTGTAATTTAGCTCACACCTCGGCTTCTCATCCTTTCTCTACCTTTGGACCACGTCCCTCTTAATTCAAACTTGCAAAGAAATCAGTAATTTAATAAGCAGTAACCCTATTTTTAAACTATCTATATTATTTTAGCCAAAGTGTTTTCTGGTCACTGCCCTTATTAATATGATATTTTGAGATTATTAGTGATTGCTATTGTACAGATATAGCTGCCTCTCATTATACAAAAAACCCCAAAATAGGCTTATTATAAAGAAAACAGCCCTGAAGCAATTTCTAAGAGTCTGTCTCTATTACTACACTGCAACATAGTAATTGAGGCATTGCTTTAAATAAATATGTATCAGCCCTATCTTTTAAACCCCCTTTTAAAGCATACATTTTTGTTTAACTGATATTTGTTTAATGTGACTTTAAACACAATAATATTGCCACCTTACATTCATTCAATACATGATATGTTTTAAAATACTTTTATTTATATGATCTCTACAGGTATTTGGATACCATTTAGCTGCCTCTTGGGATTTAAGAGATATTTAAAACAAAACAAAATTACTACTTTATAGATGTAGGCACAAAAGGACAAAGGCATTAAGAGTCTTGACAAAAACCCAAGGGCAAGTGATAAATAAGAATCAAGTGATAAGTGAGAATTAAGTCTCTCTGGTCTGATAAAGTTCCCCAAAGAAGGCTGGCGTGGTGGTGCACACCTGTAATCCCAGTACTTGGGAGGCCGAGACAGGAGGATCGCAAGCTCAAGTACAGCCTCAGCAACTAGTAAGGCCCTCAGTAACTTAGTGAGACCCTGTTTCAAAATTAAAAAATGAAAAGGAGGGATGGGGTATAGCTCAGAGGTACAACGTCCCTGGGTTCAATCCCCAGTATGAGTGGGAAAAAAAAGTTCCCCAAAGAAGCTTCCTAGTAAGACTGTAGCTAACTGACTCAACTTCCGAACAGTCTGAAGTTCTAAATGACATAGAGTCCATGTTATCTGCACAGAATCTTTTCAAGTACATACTCATTGGGCACAAGTTTGGCTAGGAGGTACCAAAAGGCACTCTGTCATGGAGTGGCCAGTGAGTTGTCATTGTCCTTTTTAGAGGGCGGGCTGTTTGTTGTTGAAGTAAAAGGAAGAGGGGAAGGTCAGTCCTGTTCTGGTCTACACGTCTTAGGATACTTTATTATTATGCAGCGATGGACCAGCAGGGGGCACTGCACAACAAGTTTACATGCAAAACTAAGGTTCCCTTGCCTAGATGTATCAGAATATGAATTGATATTCTGTAGAACAGAAGCGCTTCACATACTCTAGAAAATAAAAACCCTTTCAAGCATTGCATATTGAAAAAATAATTAAAACCGAATTTTACTGCAGGGCAGCTAGTCTGGTAGTCAACAAGAACAAAGAGGTGCTTTTGCATTCGATTCAAATATTTCATTACTTGTAAGTATTCATTACATGCCTACAGTATACGGGACTCGGCACAAATCATAAAGTAAAAAAAGAATCCCTGCCCAGTAATGTTTTGCATTAAGGAAGATGAAGAAAGTGTATTTTATGCGGTAGCTGTCATTTGAGAATACTGCATCAATTATAATAATGCACTTTCTGTAATATATATCAAGGAGGGAACAATGAAACAATTCTGGAGGCTTTTTAAAATCAGTTATACAAAAGTATTGACCATCTTCTGGTAACTACATTCAAGCCTGGTTCTGCATCGTTGTGGAGAAGCATTTCATAATCATAGATTTATAAACTCGTATAAACGATACTAGGAAAAAACTGTGACTCATCAAATCATTAAGGCTGCTTCCTGCCACCGGGGAAGTTTTCCTCAGAGATATAAGTGTAAGAAATGGGCAAATTTAGCCAGGTGCAGTAGTGTGCACCAGTAATCCTAGTATTTAGGAGGCTGAGACAGGAGAATTGCAGGTTCGAGGCCAGCCTCAGAAATTTAGTGAGACCCTCGGCAATTTAGCGAGACTCTGTTTCAATATAAAAAGGGCTGGGGGTGTAGCTCAGAGGTAGAATGCCTTTGGGTCCAATCCTCAGTCAAAAGGGAAAAAAAAAGAAAGAAAAAAAAATGGGCATATTTTATTTAACTGAGCTTGAAGATTTAGAGAAATTGTAGCCCCAAGGTACAATGTTTCCATCAGCAGTCAGCAATGTTCCTGTCAAACCAGCAGATTTTGTTTCTGAGGGACTATTTGGATTACTGCCACTGGGCTTCACAGAGAGTATTATCTAATCTCAACCCAACAGATTCTCTTTAATTTTGCTTACCAGAATCAACTAAGAAAACACCATAGTTGTTGTGTAAATCTGAGCTGTCTGGACAGTTCTTTATTCCAGCCTGGTATATTTCTTCAGCTTCCTCAAATCTTTCCTTTAAAAGAGAACAAAGAAAAAGACACGAGAAAGTTTTTAAAAATTGATAATCCACTGAGTATCGGGAGTGGGAAAGACAGAACAACTTTGCTAAGTACCTGCCACACAACAGGCGCCGCGATAAAACATCACGACTGTGCCTGAGTTAAAGTCAATATTAACTGTGCAAGGCATCTGTAATTCATATCTGTGTTTAGTTTCTTTTGGGCAAACAAGCTGATGTTTGCTAAAATAGAACATCTGGATAGACTGGCACCCACCTTTGGAAAAGGCCTGGAATTGGTCTTTTCAATGGGATGCCCTTCATCCCTGTAGCTCTCTAATAAAAATGGGTGATACAGCACTATAAAAGTGTGTCTGGGGCAGCAATCTGGCTGGGAGGAGTGGGGCTGTTTGATCACTGTGTTTTCAGAGATAGCACTTTTAAAAAATCAAGTGGAAGGTTTGTTTGTTTTAAGGGAAGTTGGGAGGGGAAACTGATGCAGATTTGGGGAGGGTTTTGTCCTATTCTTTACTTGAAATGCTTCCAAACGATCTGAAGTTCACCAAATTATTTGCTACTTCCCTTATTAAATCTGTGCTTTCGATCTCAGAGTATTATATGTTCAGCAAGAGTATTATATGTTCAGTCAAAGATATCCCTCCCACTGGTGTGGAAAGGCTCAGATCAATTGCCACACCTCCCATGGACCATTTTTGAATTGCCCTCATGTTCATTTAAAGATTCACTTTCATGCCGGGCGTGGTGGCGCACGCTTGTAATCCCAGTACTTTGGGAGGCGGAGACCGGAGGATCCGGGTTCGCGGCCAGCCTCAGCTTTCTCTCTCTCTCTCTCTCTCTCTCTACCTAGTGAGGCTTCCGCAACTTCGTGAGACCCGATTTCAAAATAAAGTATAAAAAAAAATAGGGCCGGGGGTGTAGCGTGGAGGTAGAACGCCCCTGGGTTCAATCACCGGTACCGCAAAAAAAAAAAATTTTTAATTCACTTTCACACATTTTAATAATTGTGAATTAACTTTCAGGTGCATTTTTTCACAACCATATGAGGTCATCATGTCACACTTTTTTTTTTTTTGTGGTACTGGGGATTGAACCCAGGGGCATTCTACCTCATCTACACCCTCAGCCCTTTTTACTTTTTATTTTTAAACAGGGTTTTACTAAGTTGCTGAGGGTCTTGTTAAGTTGCTGAGGCTGGCCTCAAACCTGAATTTTCTTGTCTCAGCCTCCAAAATACTGGGATTGCAGGCGTGAGCCACCGCACCCAGTTTAGAAATGCAATTTTCAGAGCCGGGCGTGGTGGCGCAGGCTTGTAATCCCAGTACTTTGGGAGGCGGAGACCAGAGGATCAGGGTTCGCGGCCAGCCTCAGCTCTGTCTCTCTCTTTCTCTCTCTCCCTGTCTCTTTCTCCTTAGTGAGGTCCTCCGCAACTTAGTGAGACCCGGTTTCAAAATAAAGTATACAAAATAGGGCCGGGGGCGTAGCGCGGAGGTAGAACGCCCTTAGGTTCAATCCCCGGTACCGCAAAAAAAAAAAAAAAAAGAAATGCAATTTTCAAAGTTCAGAGAAGTAATGGGATTTAAAAGACCATGTGAGTCAGGAGAGAGTAATCACACCCCAGGACCCTAGTGACCCCCAGTGGCAGTTTCAAGGCTCTATGAAGAATGTCTTCAATATCTTTTTTCCCCCTTTCACTGGACTCTAAATCTCAAGGAACGATTAAGAAGAGAACAAAGGGGAAACACCAGTGCAGAAGAAAAATACCTTATAAGTACTTAAAATAAGTTCTACCTTCTCTGGAAGGGCAGCTGCATTGATCTTAAGTAGCGGTATTATTTAATCCTTAAAGCTCAATTTCAAGTGCTCAGTCTCATTTCCCTCCTCTGGCTAGACATCCTCAACTAAGTCTGATCATTCCTAGTGCCTGCGGACTTTTGAGGTTCAGAGGAAATGAATACAAGCTATTTACAGGACAACTTTAATTAAAAATGCTGGTGACCCAGAGAATGGTCCTGACAGGTAATACTGTCTGCTGTACAGCCAGCCCCCAGCCGACCACAGCCTCAGCGTGAAGTCGGCTCTTAAAGGGCACAGTTAAAAATGAACGGCGCACAGCCAAGGGCTTCTCTCCAATGCTCAAAAGTATTTTTGGTGGGGAGGAAAGAAAATGGGCCTTGGGGGAGAGATAAGTCTAGTGAACACCCCCACTTTTGCATGCTGTAATTACCCACAAGGCACAAGTCTGTATACCAAGGGAGGGAAAGTGGAAAGTAGGCATTCTGTAAAGGAAGCTTGACTGTAATTTACTCTCTTGGGCCAACTAATATGTTTAGAAAACCTTCTTTATAGCTCAGGTCGTAGCGGCCCGCGCGACCAACGCGTTGGCTTCAGGCTTCATGCCGCAGCGTTCAAGCTTCCTGTCCTGGGGACCCTTTTGAACTTAAAAAATTACTGCCGGACCGGAGGACTTTGGTTTATGTGGGCTATGTCTATCAATATTTACCACATTACAAAAGAAGCTGAGAAAATATGAAAAATATTTCTTAGTTTCTTTATAATAATAAACTCAAAGTAAATAACATATTTATATAAAAATAGTTTTGTTTTCCAAAGCGAAACATTGATTTCTAATTTTTGCAAATCTCTTTAATGTCTGACAGAGGAAGGGAGCTGGACTCTCATAACTGCTTTTGTCCTGTTTTTTTTTTTGGTACTGGGGATTGAACCTAGAGGCATTCTACCTCTGAGCTACACCCCTAGCCCTATTTTATTTTTATTTAGAAACAGGGTTTTGCTAAGTTGCTGAGGGCCTTGCTAAGTCGCTGAGGCTGGCCTCGAACCTGCGATCCTCCTGTCTCAGCCTCCTAAGTACCGGGATTATAGGCATGTGCCACCTTGTCTGGCTGTACTTTTAATATATATTTTCTTGTTGTTGATTGAAGTATATGAAGAAAATCTGGCCTCACATAGGTATTTAGCTGGGAAAGGAGAGAGTATTTTATTTTATTTTATTATTTTTAACATGCTTTTATTGGTGCATTGGAGTCTTACATTGCAATGAATATCTTTTTGATGTTAACACACATGCACACAGCTCTTAGTGCCCTCCTGCCTCCCCCCACCCGTATGAAGTACTAAGAATGATGTTGGTATATTTTCACATGTACATATTATTTATGATAGTAATTCCATTAATTCCCTTCTTTCTTGCCCTCCCCCTTCCCTTGTACCACTTCCCTTGTTCCACTGAGGGTTCTCCATTATCAACCGGAGTCCCTTGTGTGACCCTACTACTCCTTAGGTTGCGCATATTAATGAAAACATATGTCCCTTCTTTTTTTGTGATTGACTGATCTCGCTTAACATAATGCTCTCCAGATCCTTCCACTTTCTTGCAAATGATGTTATTTTGTTCTTCTTTATTGCTGAGTAGAATTCCATTGTGTGTATTTCCCACAATTTTGTAATCCACTCATCTGTTGATGGACA
>PVJS01016425.1:0-37510 GCA_004027185.1 Glis glis | reverse complement strand
CCAAAAAAAAAAAAAAAAAAAAAAAAACCTGGGAATGGATCCAACATATCCAGCTATACCAATCCTGGATATCTCTCCAAAAGAATTGAAATCAGAATATTATAGCGATACATGCATATCCATGTTTATTGTAGCACAATTCACAATAGCCAAATTATGAAACCAACCCAGATGTCCATCAACAGATGAATAGATTACAAAATTATGGTATATACATGTAATGGAATTCCACTCAGCAATAAAAAAGAACAAAATAATGTCATTTTCAGGAAAATGGATGGACCTGGAGAACATTATGTTAAGGGAGATTAGCCAGTCACAAAAAGTGAAGGGTCATATATTTTCTCTCATATGCGGAAGCTAAGGTGTAATCAGGATACAAGAGGGATTTTTAGATAATGGAGGAGAAACCCCAGTGAAGCAATTGAGGGAATCTAAGGAAGGGTGGTATTGTGAGGGAGGGAGAATCAATGAAGTAAATACTTCCCCTGAAGTTATATGCATATGTGAAATTACCAATGCCAATCTCAATATCATGTATGGGGAAGGGGAGGGAGTATGGAGGGAGCCAGGGGGAAGATCTCCAGGTGCTGTGTGCATGTAAGTCCCTTTCTCTCTGAACTCCATGACTATATGAGATTACGGTGCACCAATAAAAGGATTTTTTAAAAAAGATTAAATAAGCTTATAAAAGCAAAGAACATGGGCCTGATAGCACAGCAGATTCTCATAAATAGTGAAAAACATAAATAGATGCACAGAAAATAGATAGCTATGTAGATCCAGAGAGATAGTCAAAGAAAGATTATAGACTCCTGGGAGGAATGTATGAATCAGCACACAGAAACCTTCTTGTCCTCTGGAAACCTAACTAGTAGGAATTTTGTAATTTAACAGTCATTCTCTTTTAGATTTGCCTAGCATGACCCAGTATTTTAAGGGCAAAACAATGAATAAAAATGGCAAAGTGAATTGAATTAAAATATTGAGACCCTGCTCATACATGTGCATGCACGTGCTCACACGTGCACATGCATGCATGCACACACACACACACACACACACACACACACAACACACACGCAAACACAAACACACATACACATCCCAAAGGGCCTTCCTGACAAATCCTATTAGTTCATCTTTCAAACATCAGCAGTGACTGTGGAAAGCAATTTGTTGCAAAGGAAGGCAAGTTATGTGAGTTTCTGCTTTGTACAATGTGTTCACCAGAGTTAGAGTTTCTCCTAACTTTCAGCCTCTTTTCCCACACAAAGCTTTGCAATGCAACCTCACCTCAGTTGAACCTTTCCAAGCCGTGTAGAAAAAAAGACAAAAGAAATCCAAATTTGCCACCACAATCTCTTCGCTTTCACATCACTTTCTCAATTTCCTCCTACACCCACCCGGTACAAAAGTTGACTTCATCAACTTTCCAACTCCATTGAAACTTATACATTGACTTTATTTGGCACATCCCTCTTTATTGAGCTTCAAGTCCATGGTCTAATAATGCATTTGCTCACTTATGAATACTTTCAATTCCTTTTCTTTCTCCTTCCAAAGCAAACCCTAAGACTGCCTGGATCCAATATCCAGATCTCCTTTGTGCTGTGCCTGAAGGTGAGACATTAGTTATTGCTGGAAAAAAGCATCCTGTTAAGAATGGGATCAGGTCAAATTAATAGTGACCGATCTCAAATTTACACTCAACCATGCCCAGAAATCTTCCTAATTTTCTCTATCCACCTCTCCCACTCTTCATTACTATTTTGTATCTCTCCACTCCACCCAAACCCTGCCTTCCTCCTTCCCTTCACCCTCAATCAATGACCATTCTTCAAACTTCATGGAGAATACAAGCCCATCTAGTGCCAAGTCAAGTCATCCCCCGTATTTTAACCACCAATTCTCCATTGGCAACTACATTCTTCTTTTTCCTTCTATTCTGCAAAAGTGCCTTCCCTTTGATGAAAGTCAGATTTCTCCATGCCTCATCTGGTTTGAATCTTCTTTCCACTCAGGGCCTTGCTGTACACCAAGGAATTAATATGGCTACCTCTGAGTGATTATAGGTAATCACTAGGTGATCTGGTGTTATGGTTTAGATATAGAATATCCCCTGAAAAAGCTTGTGTATTGTTGCTCAGAGTTAATATAATTAAATCATGAGTGTCCTAATCTCATCAGTGGATAAATCTATTGTAATGGGTTTATTGGGTGGTAACCTAGGCAGGTGGGGTGTAGCTGTAAGAGGTGAGTCACTGGGAGTGTGGCCTTGGGGACTGTGCTTGTGTCCTTGAATCCCTTGTTTGCTAACTTTCTTGTTTCCAGCCTCTGTGATGTGAGGGCAGGGCACTTGCACTGTCTCTCTCTGCTACCCACGCCACGCCCTGAGCTCCACAGACTTCACTGGGCCTAACATGGCCTGAACCCCTGAAATCTCCAGAACTGTGAGCAAATAAATCATCCTTCCTTTAAGTTGTGGTGGTCAGGGGTTTGGGATTACAGCAATGAAAATGCTGACTGAAACATCTGTTTTTTTTTCTTTTGCTTTTATCTTTATTATAGAAGTTATTATGGATTACTTATATTTTTATGGAAGAACTTCAGAAGGGGGTATGATTTATTGTCATCAAGAAGTTCTGACAAGCCAAAAGAGTCTCTCTATTGTCATTCAAGTCAACATTCTGCCACCCTTCCATTTTAGGGTAGAAACAGAAACTACATTCAGCCCAGCAAGAAGCTGAGGGAACCAAAGTCTCAAAAAGCTCATATTAAGTTCTACAGAATGTAGTAATTATGTCTTGACAGACCATATAGCTCATGCCTCTCCCATAACCAATTCAACTGTCACTAATTTTCTGATTTACCTTAATCATAAAAACTGAGTTGGAGAAGTTAATCACTGATCTCTGAAGGAGGGGCTGGAGTTAAAAGGAGACTTGGGCGTGGGAGGGCTTTCCTCCAAACAACCACTTTTCTCATCAGTGAATCACACCAAGAGAAAGTGACAGTGACTCGGCTAACCTCCAGCTCCAGTGTCAGAGGTTATTCACCAAGCCTCCAGCAGCAGCTCGCTGCTTGGCAAGGGATGTTTCGTCTAATTAGGTATTGCGCCTTGTGGGCCACCCAGCAGGACCTTTATTTTCCCCGCAGTTATTAATCAGCTATCCAGTGTTAACAAGAAGATCAGCTCTAGAAGCAGGCAAATTCAGTCTCCATTCTTTTTCCTAATCACTCAGCAGGCCACCTTACTAGGCTCACTAATGAGATGCCCTGGCCAACTAAAAGCCGCAAGGTAACTAACAAGCAAACCTTTCTTAATGATCACATCCAAAATGGAATATTTTTGTTTGAAATACATAGGCCCATTCAATATGCTGAAATATATAACTTTTCCACAACTTTCTGGTAAAAAATTACCCAAATTAGGCAAAGTTAAAATTGAGTAACTGAATTTCAGCAAAACTGAAAGAAATACCCAGCCAATGGGGAATTCAAACATGCACAAGTTCAACACCTGGGGACTTTTCTGTCCATCTCCAGAGACTAAGTCCCTGTCTGTGTTTCTGTTATCAAAATCTGATCCTTCTGGGTTTTTTTTTTTGTTTTTTTTTTGTTTTTTTTTTTGCGGTACCGGGGATTGAGCCCAGGGGCGTTCTACCTCCATGCTACACCCCCAGCCCTATTTTTTATTCTTTATTTTTAAACAGGGTCTCACAAAGTTGTGGAGGGCCTCACTAAGTAGCTAAGGCTGGCCACGAACCTGGATCCTCTGGTCTCAGCCTTCCAAGTACTGGGATTACAAGTGTGCGCCACCACGCCCAGCTAAAATCTGATCCTTCTGATGTTTCTTTCTCTTAACAACTCCAAAATAGGATACATATCAAAAAGCAAGTATTAAGTTTAACTTCACAGAATTGCCAATCTGATCATTTTTGACCTACAAACATGGGAATTTCACATGGTTCAACTTAATAAATAGGACCTCAAAGGTTTTTAAAGGGAGTAAAATTCTTTAAAGAATAAAAGTAAATAATAATAATACTTGTACTAGCTAAAATTATTGAGATCTCTCTATACGCCAAATACTATGCTGACAAATATATTTATATTTTATATATGTGTGTGTGTGTGTGTGTGTGTGTGTGTGTGTGTGTGTTTCCCCATTTGTTTAACTCACAACATTTAACACTTATTTCACAGTTGTAAAAAACTAAAGCATAGCCGGGCATGGTGGTGCACTCCTGTAATCCCCGTACTTGGGAGGTTGACACAGGAGGCTCACAGGTTTGAGGCCAACTTAGTGAGACCCTGTTTCAAAATAAGAAATAAAAAAGGACTAGGAGTATAGCTCAGAGGTAGAATGCCCCTGGGCTCAATGCCCATTACCACAAAAAAAGAAAAGAAAAAAAGAAAGCCATCATCTCCTTCTACCTAGGCAAAGTATATGGTGAGCTACTGTATAAGATGAAAATAATATATGATCAATTGGTTGTTCATTCATTCAAAATGTATTTATTGAATGCCTTCTAAGGGATGAGCATTGTTCTGAGCAATGTGGATACAGAATAGAAAAATATAGACAAAAATAAACTGCCCTTGTAGATCTTATATTCCAGTGAGAGGAAGTAGAAATAACAATAAAGTAAATTATATAATGTTAGAATCTAATAAGTGTTAAAAAATGCAATGGAATAAAGAAGAGCCAAAGTTCTGGGGCAGAAATGGAGAGCTGGAAATTTTAAAGAAGTTTTTTTGTTTCATTGCTGTTGTTCACCAAATATATTTGGTTTTCTGTCCCCAGGCTCATGCTAGGATTATACTTCCCTACCACATTATAGTTAAGTGTAGCCATAGGACTTGGTTTGGCCAAGGTAAGCAAAAATAATGTCTGCATAGAAGCTTTAAGACAGGGCATGATTCCCCATGTGCCCTTGCACTGCTGCCGCTACTGTAGAAGAACATGTCCCAGAGAAGCTTTGATCGGATAGATCCCTGAAGAGCTATGACAAGCAGAAGCCCCTACTAATCTGTGTTACACACTTAATTTTAAAGACATGTTGACTGAGCTTGAGAGATTTAGGGATTATTTGTTGCTGCAGCATAATCTGGCCTCCCCTAACTCATGCTAGCTGTAGACCTCACTGAGGTGAAGATTATGGTGGCCTGAGACTGAGCAGCAATCACAGAAGAGATGAGATGTCATCAGAAACTGGATAGATTTTGATATTTAGAAAAGTTAAGACCTCAGTGATTGAATATGAGAGACCTGTTACAGCAGACCGCATTGGTTCTAATAGTATGTCAAAGAATCTTGTGTAAAAAGCCACTCTAGGAGAGATCATTTATATTCTTATAACAGTCTAGGAAAAAATTATCTAGTAGTTCTATGACAGCATTAAGCAGCCTGCAAAAAGTTGAAAGTAAAAAGGAGATTTCACTGTCACTTTTCCTACTTTGTATAGTGGAGCATTGTTGCCCTCTAGTGGCAAAAGAGAAAATACATTTCTCTTTGCGCCATGACAAGTTGCTTTATTACAACTTTTGATTGGGAGATATCATGAGCAATTCTATATTAGAGAAGATACAATCTGCCATTCCTCTTCAGTTATCCATAATTTTCAAGAAAGTAAGGACCAAGTTGGTTAAGATGCTGTTACTATTGTAGGTATAAGAAGTAGTGGTATTAGGGGCTGGAGGTACAGCTCCGTGGTAGAGCATATGCTTAGCATGCATGAAGCCCTGGGTTCAACCCCCAGCACTATTCCCAAAAAAAATTATTGGTAGTGATATTGCAACACACATCTTTTCTTGTCTTCCACAAAAGACAGGATAAAGGTAAGGTTATGATGTTTAATGGTTATAACTGTCAACTCCTACACTTGGTGTCTCGGTTTGGCTTGGTTTGGTTTGGGGTTTGGATTTTATCAATTCCACAACTGGAGGATGTGGGAAACTTCCTGACAGGAGTTCATATGAAACAGAGACTTTTAAAACCATCTTTTCAAGCTCAGTATTAAATAATAGAAATATAGTTGCCTAAAATACTGCAATAATAAAATGTTCATCCACATAAAAGAAGCAATAGATCCACTGAACTTTGTACTGGTACAACCAGTATGATAGTTCATTGCTAAAGTCACCCTGTGTTCAATCACCAGTACTGGAGGGTAGGGGGAATGGGGTTGGCTAAAAAATAAATAAATAAACAAAAAGAGGCTGAACGATATGTCAACTTTTAAGAGCATCCATTACTCAGACTTCCCATTGGTGAGCATTTATATCACATACACACACACAAAAATCACATTTTTAGCTTGTTTAGAGAGATCCACCTACTTTTTCCCCAGATCTCATTCACCAGTTTTCCAAATTTGTTTTTCCAAGTCCTTCATTGTTCAGGCAAAACAGATGCTCATATCATACATGGCTCAAGATTCTACCCACACTGGGGTTTCTCTTCAGCATCCTTCTGCGTCATGTCAGCATATGATGCAGGTCCATTTGTCAGCCTAGCTGTTCCCGCCCTGCCATCCAACATGGAATTCCATCCACCTTGCCTCTGCACCTGCCACTTCAGAAACCCAAAGTCTGCTGATGCTGAAACTGACCCTTTAAAAATGCCAATAACCATCTTACCAGTGCATTTCTTACCACCTTAGAGAGGGGAGATGCTCTAGACCCTCTAGGGGAAGTCAGATGTTGTGTTATTTAATTTAAGTCAATTCTAACATTTCCAACTCCCTGGTGGGAATACAAGTGTCTTCTGACATTTTCTATTATACCACAGAAATTCTGGCATCTCCACCTCATTTACTGTAGGTATAACCACATCCAAGCTTCAGGAGACCATCCCAGCAGACAGAACATTGAATCCCAGGACATGGGTAAACATTAAGAAATTTTCTTTCTGCCATATCTCACCCCTCCCACAGTCCAACACCTTCCAAGTGAACTTCCACATGTTTTCTCCCTAGTTTCACTGATACATATTCCCAAGGTGCTATAATTCCTTTGTTGTGTGCCCCATTTCCTCTCAGGGTAGAGATTGTCTGTCCCTGTCAAGACTGGCCTGGAAGCAGAGATGTAGCAGGGCCCAGTCTTGAGAACAAATGTCATCTTGCAAGGCATCAACTTCAGGTGAGGCCATTACATGGTCTTTTAGGCAAGAGGAGGCTAGTCTACTTCTGCAAGATGAAAAGGGTTGCTATGCCAGCAAGAAAGACTTAGGAAAATGTAGCTCAAGGTCTTCTGATCCAGGTGAATGATCCAATTCCAAAATTCCCTCCTGAACAACTTGTACAACCGGCTCTCTTAGCACAAGTCCTCTAGAAACAGATGCCAAGAGCAAAGAGCAAAGTTCTGGCCCTTGGGAGCATGTCCAGAGATACAAGGGTAAGAAAAAAAATGAGACAAAGATGTGATGCAATGCCAGGCAATGAATTACAGCACTGACTATTGCTTCCAGTGAGCCACAGAGGTCACTTTGCAGACGTCCACTCTGCACACATGCTTCTCCACATCTCCAGAGGAGTTGCAAGAAGACATGCTTTGTATTAATTCCTGAAAAGAGAATAATTCATTTCCTGATGGCCATTGTTCATTCCATTAAATTAATCCCATGATTTTTTTTGAGGTGCTGGGAATCAAATCCAGGGCTTTGTGCATGCTAGGCAAGTGTTCTACCAATGAGCTACAACCCCAACCTTCCCTGAACTTCTGAGTTGCACCATCTGGGGCCCTGGCAGCCACTCAGGAAGCCATATCCCATGCCTTGGTGTGTTGTTCAAATCTCAAACAGGAAGGGTGAGCTGGTGTGAGCAAGATACCACCAAAATAAAGGTAGCAGCCATCAAGAGAATCAGGGAAGATGCAGCAGATGTGGAAGTTCTAGTCCCCCAGGAAGGAATGCTTCCTGGAATGAAGGAATGAGGAAACACTTTCATGATGGACTGGAAACCTGACACTATTCTCTGGCCAATTTGTCTCCTCATGCTACTGAATAAACAGGCAAGGAAAAGGGTCACTGTCTTGGCCAGGGTAATTCATTCTAATTATCCGGGGGAAATGTGGTTGCTATTGCTCATTCATAACAACAGGAATGTGCCTCTTAGTACTCCTTACCCAATAGTCAGCCCTTCAAGCCAACAAGTGGAACAACCCTATTGTAATTTGCCTTGTTGTATTACACTGACCCTTATGGTTTTCCTACATCTGCTCATGCCTTTGTAAAAAGCCCCTTTATTAAGCCCTCAAGTTATTCTAGATTGAGCATGTCATCTATTTCTTGCTGGAACCCTACCTATCATTTCAGATGTAAGAGATAAAAACACAAAATAGCAAACAAAACTGCCCTTATAAGACAACACAAAGAGGAAGACCAATATCAAAAAAGAAAAAATAAGGATAGGAACTGTCTGGAGAAGGTGACAGAATGGTGATAGAAGCCTTCCTGAAGTGGTATTTCGACTTGCACAGTAGCCTACACCTGGCACAGAGCTGTCTCTTGTTCTGGGCCCCAATCAAAACTAACAGCTTTTGGTTTAGTGAGATAAGTGGGCTGGAGTAGCATACCACATAAGGAATATGTTACCACCAAAAAATCCAAAGACCCACCAGGGGCAGGATGGAGCATAGAATAAACCAGATGCAACAATTTATCTTTCACCTTAAAAGGGATATTTAAGCATGCTCTGTACCACTGGTCCCTAAAAATTCCACTGAGGTAGAAAGCCCCTGAATTTTGGTCAGATTTATTTCTTGCCTCTAGCACACAAATGCTACTTCTTGCTTACCAGGCCCAATCAGTTTATTGTCATCAATGTCATGCACCAGTGTGATGATGTCTTGTGGAAGGGAAGGTGATCAAAGTCCCTGCAGACTAAACTGAAATAGGGCTGGAGACCCAATATCCTACTGGGGTAGGACAGTGAAGGTATACTACTGGCCTTGCCAGTTAAAAGCAAACTGCCTCTGGTGGTCTGTACTAAAAGGGATGGAGGAAAAGCATTTGCCAGAGCAATTGCTGCAAATCAGGTACCAGATGAGTTAACATATTCAAGCAATGAAACCACATCTGGAAACAGCAGCTGCAATTGGAGTCAGCACAAGTTTGACAATCCACTATCATTCTCCAAAATCTGTTTTCTGTACAGGCCAAACAAGAGAGTTGAATGAGGATGTGGTGGGAATCACCAACCCTATAACCTTCAAGTCTTTGACAGTGGCACTTTTCTCTGCAATCTCTCCAGAAATGTGGTATTGCTTTTGACTTTCTTCTTAACAAGAATTTATTGTCTCAATCCTGGAGGCTCTGAGATCGAGGTATCAGTGGGGCCATGCTCCCTGTGAAGGTGCTGGGGAAGGATTTATGCCAGGCCTGTCTCAACCTAGCTCCTGGTGGTTTGCCAACAATCTTTGGTGTACCTTGGCCTGTGGCAGCATGACTCCAGTCTTTGCATATGTACATCTCTGTCTGGATTTCCCCCACTTATGATGGCATGAGTCATTAAGGGGCTTTTCTCCCCTAATATAATCCCATGTTAATTTACTTTGATTTGCAATGAACTTATTTCCAAATAATATCACATGTTGAGGCGTGGAGTTGAGCGTTTTCTGTGTCCCTCCATTTCACCCCATTTCCTCACTCCAACTCTATCCCTTAGACCCATCATCTCTAATTTGGATATGCTTTCTTCTAATTGGAGTCCGCTCAAGCCTTCTCAGCCTCTTTAATAGTGTCCACATCACAGGCCTTGTCGGTAGGCTGAGGCAGTTCTCTTAGGTAGAGGTAGTTCTAGTGACTTCCACTTGGCTTTTCCTACCATAACAGCCCTCAATCCATATTGAAACATATGTGCTGAGATTTAAAATGGCAGAATAGAAGAAGGCAGCACAATCCAGATGCTCCAAGACTCAGAACTGAAGCAGTGGGAAAACTGCTTCTTAGCAAGAGAAGAAAATTAGAACTCAGAAGACAGTTGAAACATACTTGAATTGGAAGCACAAAGAGCAGAGATCTGAAAAGAGTTTCATGCATCTCATCTGGTAAGTGGACAGCAGAGGTAGGAGCCATCTTGACAAGCCCATGCTGAAGCTACGGGCATCTGGGAGCTCTTGGTAAATATTGATATATTGTCCCAGTCAGTGCTTGACAAGAGGCATAGTGTGCACTGTGCTGGTCATGATCAAATAGGCACAGAGAAGGCTGCACTCAACAATTCAGGTCAGATATGGAGGGGAGTGCAACACACCCTCCCTCTGTGTCTAGGGATCTACATGACCAGCCAGAGGGTCCAGGAAATCGAACTATTGAGTATATAAATTGGGGGTCTAAGCCTTGGAAGGCCATATTCAAAGGTGGGGAATCTCCAGGTCCTGTAGATATTCCTCCAGCAAGAATAGTTGGTTTCCCCGCCCCAAAAGAGGAATTCTTGGGAGATCCGGTGGCCCAGAGATCGGCATTTGCTTGGCCATCAGAGTGTGCAGGTAGAATCTCTCCAGAGTAAAGACCACCCAACATTTCAAAGTTTCAACCAAACCTAGACCCCTACTGCTGGAACTTCCCATTTAGAACTCTTTCAGTCCTACTCTGGGTGCATCAAGCTATTCTGTCCAAATATCCAAGAGACAGTACTTTCGAAATCCTTTAACCTACCTTGTCCTGGTGAGCAGGGAAGCTGAGACTCATTCCACCCAGTCTGTTTAGGAAGGAATTTTTAAAACTTAGTTCTTGCTCCCTTTCTCTAATGGGGGGATAGCCCAAGAAAAAACAAAAAGGACAGTCTGGCATGTGAACTGAATATCCAATCTTTTGTGTGTGTGTGTGTGTGTGTGTGTGTGTGTGTGTGTGTATGTGTGTGTGTGTGTGTTTGTGTGCGTGCACGTGTGCGTGTGTGTGTGGTACTGGGGATAGAGCCCAGAGATATTCTGCCTCCAAGCGACACTCCCTTTTTATTTTTTATTTTGAAACAGGGTCTTGCTAAATTGCTGAGACTGGCCTTTAACCTACAATCCTCCTGTCTCCAAGTACTGAGATTACAGGCATCCACCACCATGCCCGGCTCTGAATATCCAATCTTGTCCACAGTATTGACTACCTCAACAGATAACTATTTCATTTTTCAGCAAGAACTTTTCTTTCCTTTTTTTTTTGTTTTGTTTTGTTTTGTACATGCTGGTTGGTTTGTTTATATACATACCTTTTTCTTTTTATTTTTTATTATGCTTGTTATTCTGCTCTACTTTGTTTTGGGGGGTTTGTGGATTGGTTATTTTTGCTTTTTCTTTTTTCTCTTGTCATTTTTTTCTATCCTTCTCCCTCTAATAGCCAAACTCCTTCATTCTCTTTCTCTTCCTCTGTTTCCTTTATTCATTTATTTATTTAGTCTTTAGGCCTTCACTTCCTACCTCTCTTCTGCCTTTTCTCCTTTTGAATATTCTAAACTTTCCTTTGCCTTCTTACCCCATGTTCTTTTTTATTAATGAATCATATTACCACCACTTAGAATTATGCAATTCAAATAATTTGTGCCTTTACCATTCATATTGTTGCAATTATTAGTACTGCAGATGTCCTAGTTGAAACCCGGTGTTTAAAACTATTATTTAGTTCATGACTGAATGTCATTGCAGTTGTTGATTGCTAACCCAGCCATTTCTGTTTTTGATGTTTTTAGGGTAATAGAAGTTGTTAGAGTTAGCTATAGAATATCCTCTAAAGAGCTCATTTATTAATATTCAGGGTTGATATAGTTGTCATGAGAGTTGTTAATCTCAGCAGTGGAGGAATCCATTGTAATGGATTTATCTGGGTAATGGCCTGGGCTGGTAGGGTGTGGCTGAAGAAGATAGGTCCCTGAGGCTGCAGGCTTGGGGATTATATAGGATTCCTCCTTCCCTCTCTGGCTCCTTTGCTTCCAGCCTCATGATGTGAACACGAAGCCTTGTGCTCTCGCTCTCCCTGCTTCTTGCCACCATGCCCTGAGATCCACGGTCCCCAGTCTCACATGGACTGAACCCCAAAATCTCCAAGGAAAACCGTTAGCAAATAAATCTTCCTTCCTCTAAGTTACATGGTCAGTTCTTTAGATTATATCAGTAAGAATGCTGCCTAAGATAAAAGTTATAATAGGCATCTATTATCATCTATTATTATACCAGGCATCTGGTATCTATTTTAATATTGCATATTGTTTACCTCTGTGGTTGCTGTTGTTTACTTTCCCCTGTCAGTGGGGTTCCAGGAATTTAGTGTGACACTACATGTTCTTGGAGCAGATGTTTTGCTGTTCAACTATATCCTCAACCCAGTGAAGAGATATTGCCCCTTGGTACACTAATCATCACCAAAGAACTAGCAGGGGAATTACACAAGAACAGGTGCACATCAAAGAACCTTGAAAACAGAAAACAGTTCAACAAGAAAAAAAATAAATACAACTCCACAACAATGGAATTTGCTGATGTGGAAGTGCAGAAAATAACAAGGTGAATTCAAACTTTTAATCATTAAGTTGATCAAAGATCTAAAGGAAGATATAAGGAATGAAATCAGAGAGTATACACGGGGTGAATAAAGACACTGAAACTTGGAAAAAGAACCGAACAGAAATCCTGAATGAAATTAAAGATACAATAAGCCAAATAAAAACTTCAATAGAAAGCGTCACCAATAGACTAGACCACATGGAAAACAGAGTCTCAGGCTTAAAAGACAGTGTATCTAAACTGAACACTCAATCAGTAACAAAGAAAAGACAAGAGACCACAATCTGAACATTCAAGATATCTGGGAAAACATTAAAAGGCCAAATATAAGGATAACTGGAATTGAGGAAGGTCTGGAGGTACAAACCAAGGGCATAAACAACCTCTTGAGAGAAAGAGTATCAGAGAATTACCAAACTTGAAAAATGAGATGGACATTCACAGATCAGAGACATTCAGAACCCCAAGTATACAGAACCAAAAAAGAACCTCTCCACACCACATCATAATCAGAATGACTAACATAGAGGTCAAGAATAGAACCTTAAAAGTGTCAAAAAAAAAAAGGCAAGGACACAGAGGTAAATCAATAAAAACCCAAACTCTAAAAGCCAAGAAGGCTTGGAATGATGTACTCCAAGCCCTGAAAGAAAAGAAATTTCAACCAAGATTGCTATATCGGTGAAGCTATCTTTCAAAATCAACAAAGAAATTATAATTATCCATGACAAGCAGAAAATGAAATTCATGACTACTAACCTAGCAGGAAAATGGATGGACCTGGAGAACATTATGCTAAGTGAGATTAGCCAGTCACAGAAAATGAAGAATCATATGTTTTCTCTCATATACAGAAGCTAGGAAGTAATCGGGATACTAGAGGGACTTCAGATAATGGAGGAGAATCTTCAGTGGAACCAGGGAAGTGGTCTAGGAGAAGTGGGGGGGGGGCAGGGGCGGTGTCAATGAAAGAATCTTTCACTGACATTATGTACATATGTAAGAACACCAATGTCAATCCCAATACCTTTTATGAGGAAGGGGGGAGTGGGGAGGGAATTGTAGGAAAGCCCACCAAGTGCAGTATGCATGTATGTCACTATCACTATGAAATACATTATGATGTGAGATTATAATGCACCAACAAAAGTATAGAAAAATAAATTGACCAATATGTTGACAAAAAATACATAACTAATGCAGCATACCAAATACAATAGAAAAAGTGCATATAACATGTTATGAAAGAAAAAGATAAACTTATACCAGTCTTGGATAGGTGTCAGAATGGAATAGATCAAAAAGCTTCAGAGAGAAGCCCGCTTGAAACTATAGGAACACCCCTAACCAGTTAAAATAACCATCAACCTCATCCTAGCATCCAAAAGATTCTACTAAACTCTCGTTTGAATAGAAATTACTATGCTTGTCTTCAGTACCCTTTTACTTCTCTTCTTTCTCCTTTTTATACCCTCCCAAACAGGCACACCAAGCTCCAATGGAGGTACCCCAGTGTCCGTTGGTAGCCACCCCTATTGATGAGACTCGGTTGTATTGTCTTTGTTTTCTGACAGTCTTAGATTTTGGGAAGCAATATTAAGAATTGTTCCCACAAACGATAATAATTATGGAAGTGTGTAAATATGCAACAGATAAAAGAGAAAAAATGGGAAGGGGACTTGAGGCCTACACTTAGCCTCTTTCCTTCCCTTCTACTCAGGCATCCTCTGAAAGAGCCTAAAGAACACCCCAAGGGCTCCACAGCAGTCTGAAAGCCATCAATTTAGTCCACTCTCTTTACATTCACTCATTATCTTCTTAAGATCCCAATGAGCTGCAATAATATGTTGAAAAATATGAATCTGGGCATAGCATTTTAAGAATATCCAATGTGACGTGCAGGTCACTATCAATGGCCCAATCTATAGCAGCTTTCAATTAGCAATGTTTTCAACTTTATTCCACAAGTGGAACACACAAGATTATCAACACCTATAGCAAATAATAAACTAAAACTCAAAACAGTAAGCAATCTGGGGAAAAGGTAATAAACTGGATTCTCTTTTTTCATAATGGAATGAGGATACCTAAAGCCATGTTTCCTCTGAAACAACTGAAATTTCAACTAAGTTTTACTGATGAAAACAATATAGTTCTATTCACAGTATATTTGAGTCACATTTTAAAGTCTCAACTTTACATCACTTTAAATTGGTCCCTAAAATGTAAAAATCAAAGTCCCAAGTTACAAAGCTTAATAAGTAACCTCTAATGGATTGGGAGGCTTGGAGATTTAATTTTATTTATATATTTTTGGTACTGGGGATTGAACTCAGGGGCATTCTACCTCCAAGCTACACTCCTAACCCTTTTTATTTTTTATTTTGAAATTAACTAAGTTGCTGAGGCTGGCCTCAAACCTGCAATCCTCCTGTCTCAACCCCCCAGGTACTGGGATTACAGGTGTGCACCAGCTTTCAATTACTTTTTAAGAAAGTAATTTTTTAGCAAAGGCTTCTACATCATGTCTAAATTACTTTTTGGAAAACATTTACCAAATGACTAGTGCCTAAGGTATGACTACCATATGAAATTCTTGTTTAGGACAGAACTTCTGCATGAACCCCATTCCTCTGGGGAAAAAAAGGTAAAAAATGTCACACTCATTTGTGCCAAGACTAGTAGAAAGAATAATAGTAATACCTCGTTTTTTTATTTATTCCATCATATTAATTTAAGATTGAAACAGACTATTACAACAATATTTGAGATTCTACAGAGAACTCATGCTTGTGCTATTGAAAGACCTCTTGCTAAAGCATTTGAACTTCACTCTTGGGAGCTGAATAAATGTGGAGGTTTCAAGTATTTCTGTTAGCACACAACAACCTTCTAGAAGCTTATTTTCTATCTTTTCCTATAAAAGTTTATTTTTACTTACCAGAAGCCCACTACCACTGAAGGAGTTAAATTTTTGGAGCTCAAAAGTGATCAGAATCATGAATGAGCATACTTAGTATTCCAAAGCTTGGTTTAAATGCTTGAAGAACAGCAAACACCAAATAGAATAGTATTGTTTCTATGAGGTAATGACTCATCAGCTAAAACCACCTGAGATAAAAATTCCCTATACCTGGTTTCTATTGGTATAATGCCTTCATTCTTAATGTTTCTTATGTCATCAAAGGTTTTATAAATTAACAGTACATTTTTAGCATTCCATAGTAATTATCACTTTCAAAACCTGCAATATACACCTGCATGTTATACTAATATACAATACATAAGAATTTTGTAGAATTTTGTCACATATCAACTCTTAGCCACAAATAATAGAATACAGAAAGCTATTCAGGACAAAACACCACATAACTTTTGAATATTCCCTTTCCCTAGTTGTTAGCAGTTACACTTTTTTAAAGTGATGAAAAAAATCAAAAATTTGGCATCCAACATTTGACTTCAACTCTTTACTTCATCGTTTTCTAGTTCCACCATATCCTAGAATGAGAAGAGAAAATTTTATATTAGTTTTTTAAAAATACATTAAAATTGCTTATAAAATTACAAAAGTAATACAATGTTTATTATTAGCAAATAAGTAAGAGATACTGATGGAAAGAGAATGAGTGGAATAGGACTATGCAGGACAGTGTAGTACCTCACAGCAACGTTCCCAAGTCATCAGGGTTAATGAATCCAAACATGCTTCCTGTGAATAACTTTTAGTCAAGAAACCAAGGAAGATGTGCACTACAGTCAATACTCAGAGTCTAGGCCAAAAAGCAGAGACCAATGGAGCATAAGCTATGTCCTGCTACCTCTCACAACTCCAACTCCAGTGGTAAACAGAAGGGAGGTAGACTTTCAGTGGTCAGTGTTACATAGACACCCCGTTTCCCCCCACACACATATGCCATTACTAACAGGATACAAGATGACAAGTCTTCCCATCTGGAAAGTCTCAATTTGAGTTTTCATTCAGGTTATTTAGTAATATTTGATTTTCTTCATATAAAGCCATATATTTCTAGTTATGACTTTTTGCAAGTTTTGTTTGCAGTGAGAATAGGCTTTCTTCTGCCATGTCTTACCTAGCCATATTTTTTTATGTTCTCCCAGTCACTACACATCTTCCCAAATACAACCACTACCTTTTTTCTTTTTCTTTTTTTTTGAGACAGGGTCTTGGTGATGTTGACCAAACTGGGCTCAAACTACTGGGCTTAAGCAATCCTCCTGTTTCAACCTCCCAAGTAGCTAGGATTATAGGCACTATAGGCACATACCACTGTGCCTGGCTAGTAATTACTATCTTTTTTTTTTTTTTTTTGGTGGTACTGGGGATTGAACCCAGGGGTGTTCTACCTCCATGCTACCCACCCCGGCCCTATTTTTTATACTTTATTTTGAAACTGGGTCTCACAAAGTTGTGGAGGGCCTCACTAAGTAGAGAGAGAGAGAGAGAGACAGGGGGAGAGAGAGAGAGAGAGAGAGCTGAGGCTGGCCACGAACCCGGATCCTCCAGTCTCCGCCTCCCAAAGTACTAGGATTACAAGCATGAGCCACCACGCCCGGCAGTAATTACTATCTTAACATCTAACACCTTAAGTTCGTTTTGTCTGTTTTTGAATATGTATAAATGCTATATAATCATACTGTATATATTCTTTTATGCCTGGCTTCTTTATACTTAGTAGATATATCCACATTATTGCACACAACTGCTTATTTATTTTCATTGTTTAATCAATATTCCAGTGTATAAATATAACTCAATTTATTCATCCAATTTAGTGCCAATAAATGGGTTCCTTCCAGTTGGAGGCTATTATGAATAGAAATGCTACGAACATTCCTGTACTTTTTTGTTAGTGTATAAGTAAGTATATGCATTTCTGTTGCTATATACAGTTGACCCTCCCTATCTGTAGGTCCTGCATCCATAAATCTTGGATTGAAAATATTTCTTAAAAGGGTTGGGAGTAGCCAGGCGCAGTGGTGCATGCCTGTAATCCCAGTATTTGCGAGGCTGAGACAATAGGATCACAGATTCAAAGCAACTTAGTGAGACCCTGTTTCAAAATAAAAAATAAAATAGGACTGAGGGTGTAACTCTGAGGGAGAATGCCCTTGGATTCAATCCCTAGTACCACAAAGAAAAACAAAGGGCTAGGGGTGTAAGTGGTAAAGCATTTGCCTAGCAAGCACAAGACCCTGGGTTCTATCCCCAAAAACTCACAAAAACAAATTTTTTGGAAAAATAATTGTATCTGTACTAAAAATGTACAAACTTTATTCCTTGTCATTATTTCCTAAACAATGCAATACAATTATTGACACAGCATTTACGTTGTATAGGTATTATAGGTAATCTAGAAATTATTTAAGGTATTTGGAATGATGCACTTATGTTATATGCAAATACTATATCATTTTTATATAAGGGACTTGAATGAGCTGGGGATGTAGCTCAGTAGTAGAGAGCTTGCCTGACCTCTACAAAGTCCTAGATTCAATCCTCATTACCACCAAAAAGAGAGGGAACTTAAACATCTGCAAACTCTGGTATCCCTAAAGGGGTCCTGGAACTAATCCCCCACAATAAAGAGGGACAACCGTATCTGAGGGTGAAATCACTGGGTCCTGGGTATGCTTAGGCTCAATTTGAGTTGGTAATACCTGTTTTACAAAGTGGTTGTATCAATTTATATACAAACTAGCAGTATGAGAATTTCATTCTTACACTTTTAAACATATTTTTTCTATCAATTTCAAAAATTATTCATTATTCTACATCTTCCTCCTGAAAAAGACAATCTAATCCACAGCAATCTATAACTGCCTCATTACCCACCACTTCTGATCTTCCTGAGTAGCTGTTTAACTTCTAATGGCTACTACTTTGTTTTTTATATTATACCTTTGCTTTTTACAAAATATCCTCTTTACCCTTTGCCGTAAACATATAATCATATTTTTGACAATAATTTAAAGAATGGCTCCATATATTTTTTGAAGCCAGATAAGGCTGTGAGCACCTGTGATCCCAGCACAAGGGAGGCTTGAGGCAGGAGAATCAGTGGACCTCAGGAGTTTGATATCAACCTAGGCAGTATACATGCACACACGTGCATATATGTGTGTGTGCATATTTTTTAATTCATCTAAATTTGAAAAGTTCAAGCTTCTACTTAAAAAAGTCTGGTTTAGAGCATAACAGATATCTAGAGATAAAAGAGTTAAACATTTGCAGAAACTAATAGCCAGGTTTAAGTTAAAACCCTGATTAGTGGTAGAGCTGAGCCTAAATCAAATCCTTGTTTGATTTTTAAAGGATGTTTACAAGTGGGAGAAAAGAATGAATCCTAATTATACTTTAATCTCTGTTTATTGTGCTATTAATATTTTTGGTAAGCACACCAAATAAAATAATTGCTAAATATAGTCATCTTCTTAAGTTCCCAAACTATTTACTCCCTGCCACCTGATAGGAACATGTGTATTTCTTCTCTTACCTGATGCTGTTCTGGTTTTCGTTTCTGTGTGTGTACATGCTGAGTAGCTCCCAGAGCCTCCACGAAGTGGTGAGTAAGCACGGCTATTCCATGTGCTAGAGTACGAAGGAGGATGAGATGGGTAGTACCACGAGTCTGAAAAGGGTGTTGCTGCTCTTTAAAGACAGAGAAGGGTGTTAGGCATCTCATAACTACAATTTTTAATTACTTTCTTGTTCCTAAACAATCAGGAAAGAAGTATCTTTATCATGTTTGTGTTTTTTTCTGAATGTTCTAGTATATCAGGGTTAACATAAAATAAATAAGTTTATATTTCCGCTATTGTTATGATCATTGCTATGCAAGAAGAAAGTGACAGAATGCTCTTTGTGAGTTTGCCCTCAAGTAAAATCTAAATTTAAAGGACCATTAATACTCAAGACATTCCAAAATCTAACCCGCCCCCACTCTTTCCAGCCTTGCTTCTATCATTCTCCTACCACACTAACTGCTCCCTCCCCAAATGTTGTGCTCCTCTCTTCCCTCTCATTTTCTCAGATGTCAAGTAAACATATCTCATAATATGTATAAAAATAACATGAAAGGAAGAAACACAATGAAGGAAAATAACAAAAACGATATTGATCAAAACACACATAGTAGCCGAGCGTGGTGGCACATGCTTGTAATCCCAGTACTTGGGAGGTTGAGACAGGAGGATTGCAGGTTCGAGGACAGCCTCATAAAGTAGTGACTCTCAGATACCTAGTGAGACCCTGTTTCAAAATAAAAATAAAAATAGGGCTGGAGGTGTAGCTCAGAGGTAGAATACCCCTGGGTTCAATCCCCAGTACCACAAAACACACACACACACACACACACACACACACACACACACACAGTAAACCTTCCGATATCCAGAGAATCTGATTTAATAGGGCAAATTAAGTATTTATTTTCCTTAACAAATGCTGTCAAATTATAAGCAAAAAGAAGCCTTGAAAAAAAAAAACAAAGGGCAAAAGACATCAATGCAATGCATACCTATTGCTCCCAAACAAATATCCTAATATTCCACCAGTTCCCAGGCCAGTCCAGAACCCTGGTCCTGAATTTTCATATCCTTGTGATCCTGAAAAAGCACTCCCAAAACCAGACGTTGCACCACGGCCAGTATTCTGTGGTCCTAAAAACAAGAATGATTTATTCGATTCTGTATCCTCATGTAAACATAATAAAACCTACAAAAGCTAACATGACATTTCAATTATTTTATCTGTACTATACTACTTATACCCAGGCCACAATTTGTATAAACAGGTTGTATTCAAAAAGGTATTTGTAAAATATTGGTTTATAACTAACTAAGGAGCACATTTCCCACAGAGAAGGAGGGATAATATTTTGAGACTTGAGAGGAGGGTATTATGTAATCTATAAGATTACATATTCCTATAAGATTACATCTGCCCTGCTAAAGATCAACTACTAGATGATCTCCCCTTCTCAGAGACTTCCCCTTTTCTGCACTGTGAATGTTTCTTAAGAGGTCCAGGTAAGAGCTGTACCTGGGTCTATAATGGAGGAAGCCAGCCAGATATTTATTTGTACCAGTTGAGAAGTCAAATCTTAAAATGACCCAAACAGTATCTTCTGCTCAGGGATAGCTTTTTTAAACTGATGTATAACATACATATAGAGGAACAGGCTAATCTTCCATATGGCACAATAAATTTGTACATATGCACCCATCCATGTAACTTGCCACATCAATAAACCATTTCTGCTGTCCTAAAAGACTCATGACAATTCCCAACGGACACCAATCAACATGTGAGATTAGCATTACTCTGATTTCTCTCACCATACTTAAATTCTGTCCCTTCCTGAACTTTTTATATATAGGATCATACAGCATATGCTCTTCTGCATCTGGCACATCATTATATCTATGAGATTCAATCCTACTGTTGTATATATCAGTAGTTTTTGTTTTTAACTTGCATAGTATTACACTGTGTGGAAAACCCAAAATTTGCCCCACTCTTAACATTCGATTTCCAATTTTTGGCTATTATGAATAAAACTCCTATCAACATTCTTATGCATGTTTATTTGTGTACATATGTCTTCACTCCTCTTAGGTAAGTAACTAGGAATGTAAATGCTGGTAATACGGTAGGCATATGTTTAGTTATAGTAGATACTGACAGTTTTCCAAAGTATTTTGCCATTT
Source organism: Glis glis (assembly GCA_004027185.1). Taxonomy (NCBI): domain Eukaryota; kingdom Metazoa; phylum Chordata; class Mammalia; order Rodentia; family Gliridae; genus Glis; species Glis glis. The sequence goes on along the minus strand of PVJS01016425.1, from coordinate 16,282 downwards.
TAACTCCTAACATCAAAAGCATGAAAGTTCCGGCTAGTGTGGTAGTACACGCCTATAATCCCAGCTACTTGGGAAACTGAGGCAGGAAGATTCCAAGTTCAAAGCCAGGCTGGGAAATAGCCTCCTGAGTAGCTGAGATTATAGGTGTGTCCCACCAACCCCTGCTGGGACTTTAGCAAGACCCTGTCTCAAAATAAAACTTAAAAAGGGGCTGGCAATATAGCTCAGTGGTAGAGTACATGACTAGTATGCTTGAGGCCCTGGATTCACTCTCTAGTGCTGAAAATGAGAGGAAAAAAAGAAGAAAGTTACAGTCACTCCGTATCTTCACCAATTCTTGGTACTTTTTTTAGGCTGAGTCATTATGGTGGTTATCTGGTGGTTAAAAATAATCTCATGGTTTTTTCCTTTATTTCCCTGAAGATTAATGATGATAAGCAGCTTTTCATATTTTTATGAAAAGACATATTTTGGCCATATGGATATCCTCTTTAATTATAAAATGGCTGTTCAAGGCCTCTATTTTGAAAATTGTGTTGTCTTTTCTCAGATTTGTGGGAGTTTTTCATATATTCAAGACACAAGTCTTTTCTTGGTAATATGTTTTACAAATACTTCCCTCAAGTCTGTGGCTTGCCTTTCACTCTCTCAATAGTGTCCTTTAATGAATAGATGTCCTTAATTTAACTAGTCTGATTCATCCATCTTTCCTTTTATGGCTAGTACTTTTTGTGTTCTGTTTAAGAAACCTTTGCCTACCCTCAGATCATGACAAATATTCTCCCATGTTTTATTCTAGTAACTTGTGTTAAGATCTACAGTATTAATGAATTTATTTCTGTGCACAGTGTAAGATAGGAGTCATGGTAAAGGCTTACTATCAAATCTGATTAAGTTTTCCTAATGATGACATATAATTCAATCAGCAATCCTTCAAATAATATTCACAATATAAATCATAGAGAAGCAGAATAGAAGAGGTAAAGGAAGTTGAAAGTACAAAATAAAATGAGAAAACAAATCTACTTTGGTTTCCCAATGCAATCATTTTCTATTTCAGAAACAAGCACAGGATTCACTAGCTCACATCCACCCTATTTATAACCCTCAAAAAGGGAAAACATACCTGTGAACTCAGATTTAAAGCCTGGGGTAGGAGGTCTTGCTGAGTTGGTGAACCTCTGATAATGCTGTGAATATGGAGGATACTCGGAATATGGTGGAGGAGAATACTGACCGTCACTAAGGAACAACTTATAAACTACAAAGGCAATCGTAAGTAGAACCACAATAGTAATCAATCCACCAAAGCCACAAGAATCTGCCGAGTACAACTTATAGTAGTAATCAGAGAAAGAGAAGCCGTGCTGTTTTCCAGACTCTTTCAATTTCTTCAGGCCAATTTCCGTATAATCTAAGTTATACTCCAAGCCACAGGAACCTCTCAGTACATACTGGTCTTCAGAGGACTCATAGCCTTCACAGCTCACCACTGTTTTTCCAAACTTGTATGCAACATCTAAATCAGTCTTACATTCCCACTGTGAGGAGGGAAAAAAAATAGAAATAGGTTATCATGATCAAAAGATTGATTGTTTTCTCAATGTATTGTTTTTTTATGTATTCTGCTTCTCTATGTATCTTTATGTGTGTATGAGTGAGTGTGTGTGTGTGCGTGAGAGAGAGAGAGAGAGTTATTTTGTGCTGCACAGGTAACATATATCTTTAATACTATGTAAAGAGATAAGCTTACAGTAGACTTAATTGGTTCTATTGCCTTTATTAGCTTTTGTACAAATTATCTTCCTCTCTCAAAGTTCAGATATACTATTTTATTTTTTTAATAAGTTATTGAGATAGAATTCATATACCATATAATTCACACATTTCATTTTTAGCAATATTCACACAGTTTTACCAACTATCACCACAGCATTTCATATAAATAGAATCATACAATATGTGGGTCTTTGTGATTGGCTTCTTTCACTTAGCATTAACATTTTCAAGGTTCATCCATGTTGTAGCTTGTACCAGTACTTTGTTCTTTTAAGGACTGAAAATATTCCACTGTATGAATATACCATATTTTATCAGTCATCAATAATGAATATTTGGATCATTTCTACTTTTTAGCTATTTGAATAATGTTGCTATAAATATTTGTATAAAGTTTTTATAGGGAAATGTTTCTTTTGGGGGAGGTGATTTATTCTGTTGATTCTGTTTTATAGTACTAGGGATTGAACCAGGGGCACTGGCACTCTACCTGTGAGCTACATTCCAGCCCTTTTCATTTTGTATGTTGAGACACAGTCTCACTAAGTTGCCCAGATTGGCCTCAAACTTGCACTCCTCTTGCCTCGGCCTCTCAAGTGACAGGTGTATGATTGGAGCATATAATAACTCTGCTTAACCTTTTGAGTAAATTCCAGTTTTCCAAAGCAGCTCACCATTTTCTATCCCAACAGCAGCATATGAGGGTTCCAATTTCTCCACATCCTCACCAACACTTATCTTATTTTTAAATCAAGTGTTTAAAGTACAACAGGGACACATGTATTCCTCCTATGACTCCTAATCACCATAACTTTATTTCTTAAGGGTAGGATGGTATTCTTTGAGGAATGACAAGAAAATGACAACCAGAAAAGATTCTCAAGTACACAAAATGTTCTAAAAATTTACTATAAAGTCTTAGAAGGAAATCACAGTACGAAAATTACAATGAATATGTATTTCCAGGCTTTAAAATAAGTTCATTTCTTTTGAAGAATGTTTTTTCCAGGGGAAAAGTGACTAATTTATTTATATATTGTACATTGAACTGAGATTTTCCATTTGTACTTCCCCAAAATACTAATGTCCTAATAAATGGTTTATTGAATAAAAAGTTCCATTTAAATTGCCATCAGTGTAATGGATATTACCTGTACATCATAACCATCCCAGCCTTTGTTCTGACACTGTATGACTTTTGGTGTATAAGAATCACAACCAGCTGTGCCTCCAACACATTTCAACTGTGGGATGGGATCCAGCCTACGGGAGGTGGTATAGCGGTCATAGTGGAGGGTAAGAGCTTTTACATCTCGCAACAACACTCTATCTGAAATAGTAAGAAAAGAGATGGACACAGAGTAAATATCTTGGCAAACACAGAAATAGATCCATCCTAACAAAACTTTTGTCGTGGGAAACAGTTTAAAAAGAAATGGTCTATGCCAGGCATGGAATCCCAGTACTTGGGAGGCTGAGACAGGAGGATAGCAGGTTTGCAGCCAGCCTCAGCTACTTAGTGAGACCCTGTTTCAAAATAAAGAATAAAAAATAGGGCTGGGAATGTAGCTTAGAGGTAGAATGCCTCTGGGTTCAATCCCCAGTACCACAAAAACAAAAAAGGGTCTTTCCTTGCCTTTTGAGGATGACTAAGAAAGGATGAATCAGTTTCTCAAAGCCATCTTTTTTTTTTCTCAAAGCCATCTTAACAAAATTTAGGCCTTCTGCACAAAATTCAAATAGCCACACCTTTCAGAACTTCAAGCCAGATATTTCTATTTCACAAGCTCTAGATAATTTTTGCTAAACCATAAGACCCAATATATACCCAGACCTGAACACAGAGCACACAAAGGCACACAAAAGGTAAATTTTGGAACACTGGAGACAAAAAAAAATATTCTACAAACTGCCAGAAGAAAATGGGGGGGGGGCAGATCACATACAAAAGATAAAGAATTTTAGAAACTTCAGATAGTACCTCAACAGGACTGAAAAAGAAAATGGAAAAATGTCTTCAAAATACTAAAGAAAACATTCATCTAGGTATAAAATTTCAGGTTGTCATTCAAGCAGAAGGGTAGAATAACTACACTTTTGAACATCTGAAAGGTTTCAAAATATTTACTTTACTGAAATTCATTCTCAGTAAGCTATGTAAGCTATGCATTACAAGAGGAAAAAAAGAAAAAGCCATGAAAACTAGAGTAAAGAAAAAGTAATAGTATATGTAAAAAAAGAAATTCCAAGGAGAACAATGAATGAAGGTCCCCGGATGATAGTCATGTACCAGACAAAGGGCAAGAAGTCCACATTGGAAAAGCATTGTTCAAAAGACAAACACAACATAGGCTGCCAGCACTAAGATCTCTGCTGCTACCATACCATCTCTTTGTTGGCTTTGACTTTTATCTGTATTTAACTTGTCTTGATCTTGAGGTGATGAAATTTCTCCTCTTCCCTCCATGTCCTGCTATAGCTGGGATAAGCTGAGGACTCTCATGTCACTCCATAAAAGCATTCTGGTTTAAATCTACTCCTGAGTGCTAGAGATAGACCAGGATACGATTAGAAAAGATATAGAGCAATCTACTTCCCATCTGGCCACAGTTCTGCTAAATGTTCAGTACCTGACCGACAGAGCCCTAGACAGATGCCTTAACTACAGTGAGCTCCATGTTACCCATGATTTTTCCCAATGACATCCCCAGAAAGGACTCTTAAGCCCTTTTTGAAAATAAAAAAAATTAATAAAAGGTCTGGGGGTACAGCTCAGAGACAGAATGCCCCCTAAGTTCAATCCCTACTACCAAAAAAAAAGAAAAAGAAAAATCTAAGGAAATCTGAAGGCAGAGACTTTCTTTAGACTTCTAGAAAAAGAGCTAGTCAGTTTTTCAAAACCGGTGTAGCTTTATCACATACATGAAAAACTAAAAAGAGTGAGGAAATTACTCATTCAAAAATTAGGACAGAGCTGGAACATGGTGGCACACACCTGTAATCCCAGTACTAGGAAGGCTGAGACAGGAGGATCGCAGGTTCGTGGCCAGCCTCAGCAACTTACAGCAGGGCTCTCCACAACTTAGTGAGACCCTATTTCAAAATAAAAAAATAGGTCTGGGGGTATAGCTCAGTGGTAGAATGCCTGAGTTCAATCCCTGGTAACACACACACACACATTACAACAGTAGTTACCTCTGAGAAGAAAGGAACATACAGAATGCTTATCTTCTCTTAAGTGGACGGGGATACACTGATTTTCATCTTATTCTTTTTTAAACTATACATATATTTTATGTATTCATCTGTAAATACATGTTTCATAATTTTAAAATGTAAAATTAATATCTTTTCCTTTTAAGAAGTAAAACCCACTCTTCCTCCAACATTTCTGTGATAATCAAAATTAATAGCCTAACAAGTACCCTTTCTCATCCTTTTTCTTGCTCAAATACAAATAGGGAGATTGTCTAGATTCTCACTAATTTTCATATCAACAGGCGAATCATACAGTAAATATTACTCTTCAGACTTTTTCATATCATGGACATTCTTTTATATGTCAGCAGATACAGATCTCATTTGTATCTTACCCAAAAAACTTAATAAATTCTGGTAAGATTCATAGGCCACATTCTCCCATTAAAAGATTATAGATTAAAGCCAGGCGTGGCGGCACACATCTGTAATCCGAATACTTGGAAGGCTGAGAAAGGAGGATCACAGGTTTGAGAACAACCTCAGCAATGTAGAGACTCTCAGCAACCTAGCAAAACCCTGTTTCAAAACACACAAAAAAAGGGCTGGGTGTGTAGCTCAGAGGTATTCTGCCCCTGGGTTCAATCCCCAGTACCACAAAGAAAAAAAAGATTTACTGACTAAGATTTATAGGTCACATTTCCTCATCAAAATATAATAAAACCAGCTGGGCGTGGCGGCGCACACTTGTAATCCCAGTACTTGGGAGGCTGAGACCAGAGGATCCAGGTTCGCGGCCAGCCTCAGCTACTTAGTGAGGCTCTCCACAACTTAGTGAGACTATTTCAAAATAAAGAATAAAAAATAGGGCTGGGGGTGGAGCTCGGAGGTAGAAAGCCTGTGGGTTCAATCCCCAGTACCACAAAAATACATATATAATAAAATCAGCCGGGCGTGGTGGCACACGCTTGTAATCCCAGTACTTGGGAGGCTGAGATAGGAGGATTGCAGGTTCACAGCCAGCCTCAGCTACTTAGTGAGGCCCTGTTTCAAAATAAAGAATAAAAAATAGGGCTGGGGGTGTAGCTCGGAGGTAGAATGTCCCTGTGTTCAATCCCCAGTATAGCAAAATATTTTATATTTTTATTATTATAAAAATATTTTTATTATATATATATATAATAAAACCAACCACTTATGGTGGTGCACATCTGTAATCCCAGCTATTCAAGGCTAGCCTGGGCAATTTAGTGAGACCCTGTCTCAGAAAAAAAAAAGTTTAAGGAGCTGGGGATGTAGGTCAGCAGCAGAACTCTTGCCTAGCATAGCCAAGGCCCTGGGTTCATTAGTCCCCCCTACACACACACAAATACAAATATAAAATAAGTTTGCAAAATACTATAGTAAGGCTTCAAAGAATTTAATTGGAAAATGAGAAACATACCTTTATATGAGATAGACAAGAAATTTAGAATGGGGCTTACAAACTCAAATGCCTTCAAATACCAAATATTTAAAATAAAGGAGAAGTCACTGGCTAAAGGTGGCTAAGTGGAATATGCAGGAAGTGGTAGGGTTTGGGGTAAATGCAGAATTCAAACCCCAACTAAAGGTATACAAGTTTTAAAAATTTTAAGGCAGCTGTGTGTAGTGGTGCATGCCTGTAATCCCCGTACTTGGGTGGCTGAGACAGGAAGATCACGGGTTCAAGGACAGACCAAGTGAGACCCTGTTTCACAATAAAAAATAAAACAGGGCTGGGGGTGTAGCTCAGAGGTAGAATGCCCCTGGGTTCAATCTCCAGGCTACACCCCTACCCCTTTCTTATTTTGAAACAGGGTCATGCTAATTGCTTAGGGTCTAAGTTGGTGAGGCTGGCCTCAAACCTGCGGTCCTCCTGTCTCAGCCTCCCAAGTACTGGGATTACAGGCACCACCAATTCAGAGGAAGGTCTTCTTAAGACAACAAAAGCAAATGATTGGCCAGCAAGATAAATGACTGGTTAATCAAATCATGTGGAAATTTATGAAAATAGTGACGGCAAGAAAAAATAAAGAGAGCTGGGTATTGCAGCACACACCTGTAATCCCAGTACTTAGAAGGCTGAGACAGGAGGGTTGCAGATTCGAGGCCAACTTCAGCAACTTAGGCCCTCAGCAACTTAGTGAGACCCTGTTTCAAAATAAAAAAGTAAAAATAGGGCTGGGGATGTAGCTCAGAGGTAGAATGCCTCTGGGTTCAATCCCCAGTATAACCAAAAAAACAAAAAAAGGGTAGCATGCACAAGGCCGTGGGTTTGATCCCCTGTGCCACAAAAAATAAAATCTAAAAAAATTTTAGATAAATACTGCCTACATACCCTGTCCTCCTTACTGTTTTGGTTTTTTTGGGGTGTGGTGGGGTAATGGGGAGTGAACCCAGGGGTGCTCTACCACTGAGCTATACCCCCAGCCCTTTTTATTTTGAAACAGGATCTCAGTTGCTGAGGCTGGCCTTGAACTTGGAATCCTGTTTTATCATTGTCCATACCACTTTTCACAATATGCCATGCTCTTCACACGTTTATTTGTTTACTATCTACTTTTCAATAGATGTAAATTCATTGGGAGCAGACTTGTTTTGTTCACAGCTATAGTCTCAACATCCAGAAGAATGACAATAAGACTACATTCAATAAAGAATTTCGAAAATTCTTAGGTAACTCTAGAATGGTGCTATTTTTTTCAGACATATAAATTAGGGAGTTACTTTACCAAGTATTGGTAAGCAGTATCCCAATATGGTGCCTTCACAAAACAGTTCCTTAAAGTAAAAAAGTGAAGTAGAAGGCCCAGCGTGGTGGCGCACGCTTGTAATCCCAGTACTTGGGAGGCGGAGACAGGAGGATACGGTGTCCGGCCAGCCTCAGCTACTTAGTGAGGTCCTCCGCAACTCAGACCCTGTTTCAAAATAAAGAATAAAAAATAGGGCTGGGGGTGGAGGTCGGAGGTAAAATGCCCCTGGGTTCAATCCCCAGTACCAAAAAAAAAAAAAAAAAGTGAAGTAGAAAACAAATGAGTTTACTATGCAAAATATTTTAGTGGGGTTTTTTTTTGTTCCAGAACAACAGTTTTATAGTTTAGGTAAACCACCACCAGGAAGTGGTTTGCCATTAATTTAAATGTGGTTTTCTTTTGGTAGTTCCCTGACTCTTCATCTGTAAACTTTCTTTTTCTTAAGAATTAAGGGTTCAACTAACTAGATGTTTCATTCCAGATTTTAAATTATAATTCTTAGCAGGGCATGGTGGCACACGCCTGAAATCCCAGTACTTGAGAGGCTGACAGGAGGACCTCAGGTTCACAGCTGGCCTCAGCAACTTAGCCAGACTCAGGGGCTTAGCGAGACCATGTTACAAAATATAAAAGAACTGGGATGTAGCTTGGAGGTAGAATGCCCCTGGATTCAATCCCAAGTACCAATAAAAAAGTAAATAATTCTGATCAAGTGTTTTATATTTGTACAACTTTCTAGTAATACGCAAGAAAAATATGCAGGCGTTTAAATCTAACTTGGCTTTTTATGTGTTTGGTAATAAAACATCGCATCAAATTGGTTACTCAAAGGGAAGTGCCTGCAAGCACCACCTTGTCTCTCATTTCAGCATGTAGGAAGAAAACAAGATCTACAAGAATAAACCTGTTGCTTAAAATTTAAAAATGTAGACATGTCCAATGACATCACAAATACAATATTGTTATGCTTTCTATGTTTTAATAACATCTTTACTCTCCAAAACAAGTGATGTTTTGATGAAAAGTCACGTTTACACTTTAATAACATTGATATAAAAGAGCCTCTTCCCCTAGAAATCGCTTATCATGTACCATCACCCAAAAGAATGAAAAAAATGTAACTCCTGTGTACGATGAAAACAATGGGGAAAGCTGGTGTAAAACAATGTATTCCGTTGAGAAGGCCAGAATAAGCGTTCTGCTCACAGTGCACTCTGATTCTGTTACCAGATGTGCGGCTCTGTCCGCTGGGTGTATTCAGAGACTGCAGGTGGCTGGGCAACTCCGAGCCATAGCAACAGGCAGCCATGACAACAGTGGGCGACAATGACATCAGACAGCCACGAAAACAAAGCAAGACGCACAGGGGAGTAAGCTTGCCGCCCAGACACGGGGAAGAGGGCTGTAGCCCGAGAAGAAGTGGGCAAAATCTGGAGTCCACGGAAGGGAGGAGGAGGACCTTAGGAACAGAGTTGTCGTCCCGCCCCGCCGTCCCCCAATCGTCCCCACTCGCAAGAGCAAAGTGGTCGGCAGGGTACAGAGGACTAGCCTAGAGGGAAATGAGGAATAACGGGAAGAGCGCGGGGGCGACGCAGGGGACGGTCGCCTGCGGGCCCCTGGGCGCCGGCCGAGGGCGGCGGTGGAGCCGGAGCGAAGGGCCTGAGGACCCCGTGGCACTCACCGGGGTCGTTCCAGGCCTGGGCAGGGCCCGCAATCAACAGAAGCAAGAGCAGGTCGAAGAGCTGGCAGCGCCCGGCCGCTCCCGGCCCGCCGGCCAGGGCCATGGCGCTCGATGAGGACGGCGCGCCGGGCTGCGGAAGCTGGCGCGCCGCTCGCTGCGCAGCTACGCCGGGGCTCGGCTGACCGCGGACAAGAGTCTAACTGCACAGCTGCTGCCGCAGCGCAGGTCCCTGCGCCACTCTGACGTCACTGCCGCTGCGGCGCGGGGGCGGCCCTGAGTGGCCGCGGCCGGCCCCGCCCCTGCCCCGCCCCCAGCCGCGCAGAGCCCCACGGAGGGGAAGGGGCGGGGCGAGGGGCGGGGCGAAGGGGCTGAGGCTCCGCCTCGCCTGCCGGCTGAGCCAGGAGCAGGGAATAGAACTGATGGGTCTGGATCCCTCTTTGGAAGGTTCCGTGCGAAGGAACGTTTTGAGAGGTTGAAACCATCGAGACACGAAATTGAAGTGTAGGCAAATTATTTACGTAGTTCCAAAACTTCAATAACCTTCCCGAAAGAAGTTACCGTCCGTGATTCAACTTTCTATTGTTCAGCACCTCGCAAAGTCCCTGGCACATGATTGGTGTCCTATGACCGCTACATACAGAGACGATTAGGGCTTACCGGAAATATATTGTGATTTCAGAGCACAGAACCTTTACATTTTTCCTTGCACATGGAATCTGTAAAAATATCCAAAATGTCCAGAGGATAAATATTGTCAGAATAAAAACAATCCAGAGAAAACAGCTCTCTGAGCTTTGAGATCTGATAGGCCTGCGTTTCTTTCTTTCATTCATTCATTCATTCAACGAATTGAGTGCCTAATATTGCAACCAGGCAGTTTTACACATAGAGGATACAGACCAGGTCCCTGTTCTCAAGGAACTTACATTGAAGTATCATAGGACAAACGACATACAAATCAAGCCACAAAAATAGTAGATAATGAAAAGTGTGTTGATAGAAATATAACAGGATAATACAATAGGGACTGGGAGAAAAATTCTGGGAGGGCCTTGCTAAAGAAGTGATTTTGAAGCTTGAGACCTGAATGATGAGAAAGAACCTAGCCATACTAAAATCAGTAGACTAGCTTTCATGACCTGGGAAACAATGGATGAAAAAGCCCTGGCTTTGTGTTTTGAGGAATAGTCATTCATTAACTCAACCCAGACCCTTAGCTATTAAGCACCTACCAACATCTAACAGTGCCTACCCAGGTGCTGCACTAGACACTGGGGATATAACGATAAGTAAAACAAAATCAGAGGTGTGGGGAGGCAAACAAGGACAGTATAACAGAAGCAAAGAAAGTTCCGAGATGAGTGGAACAAGAGGAGGCAGAACAGTGGGGGCTTGGAGGGGAACAATGCAGGATTAGAATACTGTAAAGATAATAGAGAATTCTCTTGTTTGAGGTGACTGTTAGACATTCAGGTAGACTTGTGAAATAGACATTAAATATACAAATCTGAGGTTCAAAGCTAAGGTAAAGTTGGCAGTTATGTCATAAATATAAAGATGGTATTTAATGCCATGGAAAGAGACACAATGTAGGGAGAGAATTTAGATATGGAGAAAAAGCATAGTTCCAGGGCCAACTATGGGAACACTAACGTTTGACCCGTAAGTAGAAGATTCCAGGAAGAATATGAAAAAAATGACCTCTGGTGAAGAAGGAAAACACAAATTAGGAGAGTAGTGATATGAGAGTTAAGAGAAAGTAAAATGTGACTTTTGGATTTTGCAATACAGAAGTCACTAATTACCTTAAAAAGAAAATTTCTGTTACTTGAGATCCCACCATCTGCCATATACAGTAATGAACAAACCATGGAAGGTTATACTAATTTAGACTCTAGTGGGCCAGATCCAACAAATAATAATATGCCTTCAAGAAGAAATATCAGGTGATATCATGGGTAGTGTTATAATAAATATGATGGCCAGGAAAGATTCTCTGAGAAACCACAGAGCTGAGAGCTAAATAAGAAGCTATAAAAGGAAAAAAATCCTTTTTACTCTCACAACTCAGAACACTTCTATGATGAAATTTATGGTAGGGTATTTCTCTACACAGTAAACAATTCTCAAGCGGACACCCAATAGTGTGTCCTATAAGTCAATTCAATTCTGACACTATCTGTCAGGGGATAGTGTCAAATTCTGAAGGTTAAAGATTCGGTCTCACAAGACTGCTCCCACTTCAGGCAGCAGTCACAAGTGCCAAGTTGTGACCTGTGCTTCTGCCTGGCTATAAATCATGGTTCCCACCACCCTCCCCACCAGGTGAAATTATGTCTGAAATTTGCTTCAAAATAATATGAGGAGGCAGATGTGGTGGTACACACCTGTATTACCAGTACTTGGGAGGCTGAGACAGGAGGATCAAAGGTTTGAAAATAGGCTCAGCAATTTAGCAAGACTCTCAGCAATCTAGCAAAACCCTGTTTCAAAACAAAAAAATAAAAAAGGAGCTGTGGGTATAGCTGTGGGTAGAATGCCTCTGGGTTCAATCAATAATAAAAATAATAATAGGAAAAATAAAATGGGGATGAGGGAAAGTGGATGATGGGTATAAATAAAACAACATTGACCATATGTTGAGAATTGATGGTAGCTGATGACTATTCTACTTTTTATATGCAGTATTTATTTTTTCCATAATATTTTTTTTGCAATACTGGGGATTGAACCCAGAGGCATTCTACCTCCAAACTATATCCCCAACCCATTTTTTATTCTTTATTTTGAAACAGGGTCTCACTAAGTTGCAGAGGGCCTCACTAAGTAGCTGAGGCTGGCCGCAAACCTGCGATCCTCCTGTCTCAGCCTCCCAAGTACTGGGATTACAAGCATGCGCCACCACACCCGGCTCCATAATATTAAAAAAAAAAAAACTAAAAACTTCTTTGAGCTTCCTCTGACTTGATCTGTAAGAGTTAGTAATTCCCAGTTTACTAAGTTGTGGAAAAGATAAAATCAGGTAAGTCTTAAAGCACCAAGCAGTAGCTGCTCAATAAACAAGAGGTCTCTTCCTTTAACCCCATCTCTGTGAATTAATCTTGGAGAATAGGGACTCATCTCTGAAAAGTATTGAAACTGTGAAAGGTAGCATGATTTTGTATTATGTAACAATATTTAGAGAACACTTAAAGAATAAAATATTAACTATCATTTAGGATTCACTTGGAAAACTGATGAAAACTCTTGGCATTCTACCTTTTTTTAAGTTTTGGTTTGTATAAAAACTGTTTGAGATGAATGTTAACATTTTAGATTTCTGGACTTTGCCCACAAAAGTTCTAAATGAGAAGATGTGGAGTGGCACCCAAGAATTTGGGAAGCAGCCCAAAGAATTCTGTTGTAGGTGATCTTTGAAATACAACATTTGGAAATACTGTTTTAAAGGTCTCAAAGTACTAGCTCCTATAACAGCATCTGTAAACCAAAAATAGTCTTTAGAGTGGTGTTTTCTTGCTAGAAACACAATCTCCTGGGAAAGTTAAAGGAACACAATCTCCTAGGATTCAGTGCCTATGGAAACAGTAGAACATAGCAGTCTCTCATCAAATGAAAGATCACAGCTGCCTATTAATGTCATCAAGGACATTTATAATGACCAACACACTTGTATTCAAAAGAGGAAGTTAGGGACTACCGCTTAGCCAATGAGTCTTATGGAAGCCACCCCTCAAAAGACTTCCTAAAGTGTGATCTTTCCTCAGGAGTCAAGCTATGAGTCTTGAGATGTGAACCTATCACTTTCCACCACCAATCATCACCACTGGTCAGCTATCAATCACCCCTGCTTTCAAAGATGTAATACCATGGAAAGAAACAAGAACAGGTGTTGTGATGACATTTGGGATGGAATCATTAACTTCTCCAGAATTTTTACTGTCTTAGTTTTGTGTTGCTATAACAACACAGAATTTTAACTGTCTTAGTTTTGTGTTGCTATAACATAATACCACCCAAGAACAGTGACATAAGACATGAATTTTTAAATCTTTTCAGTTATCAGATAAACTCGCATATAAGACTTTGGAAGTTGAATGAATCGTTGGAAGTCACATTTCCAATATGCTTTAAAAAGAGAGCTGCTGGGAAGCTTAACGTATTGTCCACCATGACCAGTGATGCAACAGTGATGTCTTGTTGCATCATTACATGGGGAAGGTACTACATGGTGAGAGAGAAAGACCAAACTGGCCTCAAGTCTATTTATAATTGACAATAATCCATTTACAAGGTTGAAGCCCTCATTCTAAACACCTCCCATTAGGCCCCGCCTCCCAACACTTACTTTGGGAATTAAGTTTCCAACACATGGGGTTTTTTTGTTTTTGGGGGAGAGGGGTTATTGTTGTTTTGGGAGGGACACATTCCAACCACAGCATCTACCCACTCTGTTCAAGATGGCTGGGAAGAAGGGTTTGTAAAACTGCTTCAGTAATTTAAGAAACAGAACTGGTAGTTCACAGATTCTGTGTAAACAGCACACTTTTCCATGGCACATGTTAAAAAAAAAAACGTTGTGTTTTGCTATCACAATCCTTAAGTAGAAACGCTTTTTTCATGGTACAGCAAAGAGATAGTAGAACTTTTTACACTAATTTGAATAGGAAAATATTCTCTCCCACAGATATCTAGAGATTTATTTAAGGCAGTAAGCTTCAAGAAGTGATCTCTTTATTTATTTGTGGTACTGGGGATGGAACCCAGGGGCATTCTACCTCTGAGCTACACTCCCAGCCCTAGTTTATTTTTTTATTTGGAAACAGAGTCTCACTAAGTTGTGGAGGGCCTAAGTTGCTGAGGCTGGCCACAAACCCGAGATCCTCCTGTCTCGGCCTCCCAAGTACTGGGATTACAAACGTGCACCACCACACCTAGCTGATCTCATTTTGAAAAAAAAAAAAAAAGGTCATTTGACCCTGGTCATGGTGGACAATACGTTAAGCTTCCCAGCAGCTCTTTTTAAAGCATATTGGAAATGTGACTTCCAACGATTCATTCAACTTCCAAAGTCTTATATGCGAGTTTATCTGATAATTGAAAAGATTTAAAAATTCATGTCTTATGTCACTAACCTCCACCTGCCTCCTCTTAAAGCCCTTCAAAATATTCTTTGTTCAAAGAAAAAAAAAATACCTGAGCAATCTTCTCTATCTCCAATGCACCAATTCTTGCTTAATTTGTTGCCAAAATGTGTGCGCACACACACCACCACATCCTGATAGCTTTTTTCTTTTCTAGTTACCTAGTTATCTAGTTCATCCTTCTGTTGTCTGTTCCTTAGAGAAATCTTTCCTTGCAGATCCAAATCAGAGGCCTTTATAGAGCCCAGTGTGGTACCACACACCTGTAATCCCAGTACTTGGGGAGGCTGAGACAGGAGGATCACAGGTTCAAGGCCAGCCTCAGCAGCTTAGTGAGACCCCAACAACTTAGCAAGATCACCCTGTTTCAAAATTTTAAAAAGGGATTGGGGTGTAGCTCAGTGGTAGAGCACCCATGGGTTCAAGAACAGATATAGAAAAAGAAAAAAAAAGGCCTTCATGGGACTATTTACTCATCTTTCCTAGCATAGGAAAGGATAAAAAAAACTTGCTGTATACTCAGATTCAGTGCCTGAGACCTGTGAATTTACAATTGACAAAAAACAGATTAACAGATTAAATTTTAAAAAAAGGTTTATTTTGCATGCATAATGAAATTCCAGAAAAGAAGGGAAAACCCAAAGAAGCAGTTAGGCCTGGAAGCATATATACCATTTTAACAAAGAGTGATACATTGTGGAAAATTACTAGAATGAAAAGGGGCTTGGGCTTCTAAGGACAGTAGACTGTGAGATAAATGTATAGGAAAATAGAAAGGAAGATAAGGGTTATTTTAGTAATGTTTATGCGGACTCAAAATTGCTGCTGCTTACAGGATTAATTCCTTAACCAACTCCTAGTGAGAGAAATGGAAATATTTATAAAAGGGAAAATGTGCATTGCAATCTTTTTTTCTTTTTACAATCAGTTTATGTTACCCTTACAAAGGGAAACTTATGCTCTGCTCTGGGACAGAAAAGAGGGAGAGCAGAGAATTCTTCCTATATCTGCAGTTTCTATTGCCTTCAGCTCAAAATAATCCTTATGCCCAAGGGGCATATTTTGGAGTGGTGCATTCAGATCTTCTTACTAGCGATTATCAGTGTTGCAATCTTAACTTTTTTGTGTTCGTCTCCCTCTCTAGTCTGCAACCAACTTAAGGGCAGAAACTGTACCTAGTTTTGCTCACCCCAATTTCCCAGCATAGTAACTGTTCAATTAATATTTGTAGGATGGCTAAATACATGTATTGGATCTCTGCTTTATCCTTTTTTTACTATCCCTTTTATTACCAAGAAGAGAGCGAGTCTCACAAATTCCCAAGGGATCGCATTTGTAGTACACCCACCGCCACCCCCTTTACTTGGCCCTGTTGCTCCTATTTCTGGAGAAGGGTCCTCAACACCCTAGTTCGGTGTACGAAACTATGGCGCGAAGCACAGACCACCCGATCAGCCTTACTTCCCCTTTGTTACAAGGATGGAAGCAGGGGAGAAAAGGGTTCGATTTTAGAAACATAAAATGATCCCCCAAAGCCATCACACAATCCTTCAGAGGATGGCACTACTCGCAGTCTCAGTGAACTTGGGGAGCTGCGGCCCAGGGCAGTCTGCCCCGCCACCCGCGCGCCCCAGCCCCGCGCCCCCCCTGCGCCCCTCCCCGGACCCCCGCGCCCATCCATGTGCCCCTGCGCCCCTCCCCGATCCCCC
>PVJS01016424.1:16367-37614 GCA_004027185.1 Glis glis | reverse complement strand
ACATAGATTGAATTTAATCTTTAGATGGAAAGAAAATTTTCCATAGCTCTCATAGAGTAGATTTTGGAATCTAAGATAAATAAGCATTTTAAAATGGAGATGCCCCCCAAACTTATGATACATTCTAGATTTCACTCATGTATCCATTCAAGAACATTTTCCTAGGTTTCTTTTACAACACACAAAACAAAGTCAAATACCAAATTTTCTATCCTAAGAATAGCTGGGCATGGTGGCTCATGGCTGTAATTCCAGTACTTGGGAGGCTGAGACAGAAGGATCACAGGTTTGAAGTCAATCTCAGAAACTTAGGGAGACCCTGTTTCAAAATAAAAATTTTTAAAAGGGCTGAAGATAAAGGTCAGAGGTAGAATGCCCCTGGGTTGGATCCCCAACACCAAAAAAAAAAAAAAATATCCTAAGAATAGAAATGGGCATTCAGGTTCATGAATTTTTAGAATTGGTTATTAAGTTTGCTTGGGGTGACTGCTAATATGTTAGAGGTAGAATTAATTTTTTTATGTAGAACACCGTAATTTTACATAATATTCAGGTATAAAAGGTCAGACAGATGCATGCAAACAGTTCTTGGTGCCCTCCCCACCCGGACCCTCCCCTTCCTTCCTCCTCCCCACACACGTCTTCGATATTGGAATTGGTAGTATTGTATACATTCATAACATTATTTCTACTATTACCCTCTTTATGATGTTGTCTCCCATCCCTGATCCCCCTCAGTCACTCATCTATCTGATGTTCCCCTTATTTTCAAATATCTCTCTAGTTTCCACATATAAGAGAGAACATACATCTACTCATTATTTGATACTGGCTGTACTCGCTTAGTATAATATTCTTGAGTTCCATTAATTTTCCTACAAAAGGCAAGATTTTGTTCTTCTTTATGGCTGAGTAAAATTCCATTGTTGGCATATACCAAAGTTTTGTGATCCATTTATCTGTTGACGGATACCTAGGCTGGTTCCATAATTTGGCTATTGTGATGCCTCTTGCATGGTTCTTATTGCTGAGAATTGCTTTAGCTATTCTGGGTCTTTCTTTTCTCCATATAAAATTTATGACTGATTTTTCTAGGTCTGTGAAGAATGACATTGGTATTTTGATAGGGATTGCATTGACTCTATATATCATTTTTGGTAAAATGACCATTTTGATAATATTTATTCTGCCTATCCAAGAGCAAGGGAGATCTTTCCGTCCTTTAAGACCGACTTCAATTTCTTTCTTTAGTATTTTATAATTTTCATTGTTGAGGTCTTTACCTCCTTGGTTAGGTTTATTCCTAGGTATTTTATTGGTTTTGAGGTCATTATGAATGGAATTATTTTCTGGATTTCTTTCTCAGTGGATTTATGGTGGGCATATAGAAAAGCTACTGATTTTTTTTAGATTGATTTTGTATTCCACTACTTTGCTGAATTTGTAAATCAGCTTTAGAAGTCTTTTGGTTGAGTTTTTGGGTCTTTTAAATATAGGATCATGTCATGTGAAAATAAAGATAATTTTAATTCCTCTTTTCCTATTTGAATTCTGTTGACATCCTTCTCTTGCCTTATCATTCTGGAAAGAATCTCGAGGACAATATTGAAAAGGAGTGGTGATAGTGGGCATCCGTGTCTTATTCCTGATTTTAAAGGAAATTCCTGCAGTTTTTCCCCATTCTACATGATGTTGGCTTTGGGTTTATTGTATATTGCCTTAATGATGTTGAGGTACATTTCTTCTATTCTGATTTTATGCAGTGTTTTTAACATGAATGGGTGTTGGATTTTGTCAAATGTGTTTTCATCATCTATTGAGATGATCATGTGATTTTTGTCCTTAGTTCCATTAATGTGGAGAATAACATATATTCATTTGCATATGTTGAACCAGCCTTGTGTTCTTGGGATGAAACCAATTTGTTCAAGGTGTACAATTTTCTTGATGTAGTTTTGAATGCACATGGTTAGTATTTTGTTTAGAATTTTTGCGTCTATGTCCATCGATGATATTGGTCTGTAATTTTCTTTTCTTGAGGTATCGTTATTCAGTTTTGGTATTAAGGTGATACTGGCCTTATAGAAAAAGTTTGGAAGAATTCCATCTCTTTCGATTTCATGGAATAACTTGTGAAGTATTTGGTTTGGTTCTTCTGTAAAAGTTTTGTAGAATTCAGCTGGGAATCAGTCTAGACCTGGGAAGGCTTTTTATTGTTGTTTCTATCTCTTTGCTTGCTCTTGGTTGATTTAGGTTTTCTGTATCCTCTTGGTTCAATTTAGGTAGGCTGTATGTATCTAGAAATCTGTTAATTTCTTCCATGTTTTCCAGTTTATTGGAATATAACTTTTTCAATATAGTTTCTGATTATCCTCTGGATTTCCCCACTGTCTGTGGTGATGTCTCTTTTATCATTTCTGATTTTAATAATTTGGGTTGATTCTTTTTTTTTGTTAGGTTGCCTAAGGGTTTGTCAATCTTGTTAATCTTTATAAAGAACTAGCTTTTTTTTTGTTGATCCTTTGTATTTTTTTGTTCTCTATTTCATTGATTTCTGTTCTGATTTTAATTATTTCCTGACTTCTATTGGCTTTGGATTATACTGTTCCCGTTTTTCTAGGTCCTTGAATTTGTCATTAGGTTGTTTATTTGATGACTTTCTGTTTTCTTATGTGGGCACTCAGTGCTATAAATTTTCCTCTTAACACTGCCTTCAAGATGTCTCATAGATTTTGGTACACCATGTCTCTATTTTCATTTAATTCTAGGGATTTTTATTTATCCCCTTATTTCTTCTCTGATTCAGTCCTTATTCAAGAATATATCACTCAGTCTCCATGTATTTATGTAATTTCTTTTGGTCTTCTTGTTGTTGATTTCTACTTTCATTCTGTTGTGATCTGAAAAAAATGCAGGGAATTATATTACAATATTTGAATTTGCTGGTGTTTGCTTTGTGGCCCAGAATGTGTTCTATTTTGGAGAAGGTTCCATGAGTGGCTGAGAAGAATGTGAATTCAGTTGTTGTTGGTTAAAATATTCTGTATATGTCTATTAGTTCCACTTGGTTTGAAGTGTTCTTTAGGTCTGAAGAGTCTACTCATCTTTTGGCAGGAAGATCAATCTAGTGGTGTGAGTGGTGTTTTGAAGTCTCCCAATATTATTGTATTTGGGTCTATTTGAGACCTGATATCCTGAAAAGTTTGTTTTATAAAAGTTCATGCACCTACATTTGGGGCATAAATATTTACTATCATTATATCTTCTTGTTGGATTGTCCCTTTTATTAAAAAGAAGTGCCCCACTTTGTCTCTTCTGATGTGTTTTAGCTTAAAGTCTGTTTTGTTGGATATGAGCATTGGTACCCCTGCTTGTTTTCAGTCTCCATTTGCATGCTATATCTTTTTCCATCCTTTCACCTTTACCATATGGATATCTTTGGCTGTAAGATGACTTTCTTGCAAGCAGCATATAGTTGGATTATGTTCTTTAATCCAAATTGCCAGTCTATGTCTTTTTTTTGTTTTGTTTTGTGGTATCGGGGATTGAACCCAGGGGCAACCCTACACCCTCAGCCCTATTTTTTATTCTTTATTTTGAAATGGGGTCTCGCTAAGTTGCGAAGGACCTCACTACGTAGCTGAGGCTGGCCACGAACACGGATCCTCCGGTCTCAGCCTCCCAAGTACTGGGATTACAAGTGTGCACCACCACGCCTGGCTTCAATCTATGTCTTTTAATTGGGTAGTTAAGACCTTTGACATTCAGTGCTATTATTGAGATATGATTTTTTTCCTGTCATTTTGAGTTCTACTTTCTGTTTGATGTAGTGTTATTTTTTCTTTGCTTAGTTGCCCATATGGTGGAGTTTGTCCCTTCTCTGGTTCTGGTGTTTGCTTCTTTTTTCTTCATTGTGTTTTATTTCTTTAAGTATTTTTTCTAGTTCTGGTTTGGTAGTCATGAATTCTTTTAGTTTCTGCTTGTTGTGGAATGTTTTTACTTCTCCATCAGCTTTGAATGATATCTTTGCTGGATAAGCAGTCTTGGTTGGAAGTTGTTTTCTTCTAGGGTCTTGAGTACATCATATATGCCCCTCCTGGCTTTCATGACTTGGGTTGAGAAGTCTGGAGTAATTATTATTTTGCCCCTGAATGTCACCCATTCCTTTGTTCTCACTGCTTTTAAGATTCTCCCCTTGGTCTCTATGTTAGTCAGTTTGATTATTATGTGGCATGAGGAAGTCCTTCTTTTTTTATCTTATGTTGATGGTGTTCTGCATGTCTCCTGTACATGGATGTCCAAGTTTTTTCCATATTTGGATTATTCTCTGAAATTTCCCTAAAGAGGTTTCTGATACACTTTGTGCTTCTAGACCTTATTCAATGCCTATTATTTGTAAGTGAGGATGTTTCATATTGTCCATATTTCTTGGATGTTCAGGTCATGTTGTTCTCTATATTGTTGAATGTGTTTTCAGTTTTGAATGAACTGTCTTCCAAGAGTGATACTCTGTTTTACATGTGGTCTAGACTGCCAGAGGTGGTTTCTACTGCAGTCTTTAATTCATTTATTGACTCCATTTCACTCAAAGTCTCTTTTTGGTTCTTACTTAGGCCTCAATTTCTCTACTGATATGCTCTTTCATTACGTGTACACTTTCTTTGAGGCCCTTGATCATATTGAAGTTTAAAGTCAGAATTCTCCTCCTGGCATTTTCTGCAGATCAGTATTTGTAATCTCCTTTGTTGTTAAGATGTGGGAGTTTATTGTTTTCTCAGTCTTCTTCATTCTCATATTTTCAGAGTTCTCAGGTTTGTACTTCTGTAGTCTTAACATCTTCTTCCTCTTTGTGTGTGAGTCCTGTGTCTATTTGTTATCCCTTTATAATAAGGTATATACTGGGGGTATATGTTTGCCTCTACAAATCTGTCTCATATAATCAAACTTTTGAGTTTGTCCCCCAGAGCCTCTTTAACTAGATATAGTTCTTAGTGCAGGCAAACAGGAGTCTCTGATTGGCTGCAGGCCACTGTGCTCTCCAGGCCCAAACTCCATAGTGTCAGAGATTATGATGTTCTGTTCAGAGCCAGAAGCCTACTGGTTGGTATTTAATGCCCTACTGATACAACTGCTGCTATGCTGATTGTGAGCCCATAAAACTGCAGAGTACTGATCTCCAGCCTCTGTGGTCAGGGAGCTTAAGCTCAGCAGGGCCAGCAATCGCTATTTTCCATGCTTGTGGCCCGGCTGGCTGAGCTTTGATGACCCTGGGACACCACCTCTGATCTCTTGGTTACAATCATGTGGAGCACTGTCAGTCACTGGCATTCATACATGCCAAACACAAACGCTGCTGGTAGAGAGTTGAGTACCTGTAGCTGTGATCATGTGAACACCTGTTGGCCCCTGCCCTCCCTGCTTTCAGGGCCTGAGCTCCGGCAGGGATAGATTATACAGTTCTAAGCCTGGAGCTTGGGTGGCTCAGATTTTTAGCTCCAGGTACACCACTGCTGCACTGGGCAGCTGCGATCATGTGAGCCCTTTTTGGCCTCTGCCACTGGTGCTTGTAGCTCCCAAACACAGCCTGGCATGAGATTATAGCTTTCTGAGCCTGTAACTCAGTAAGCTGAGTTATTTTACTCCACAGAAACCACGGTTGGCTGTCCTGAGGTAATCGCTGTAGACCCTGCAAGGGCGCAGCAAACTACGACTCTAAGTCCCTCCTGCTCCAATGTCCCTAGGAGCTGTCTGCTAATTCATATTTCTGCTGTGTCTGACTGTAGCCACCACCCCCAAGTCCGCAGGGGTGATTTGCAAGGTCACAAACGCAGTGAGTCTGCTTGTTTCCATGCAAGTCCCTGTGGCCACACGGGGCGGTCTCTCGCTGGGATGGCTTGTTAACTCATAATACTGATGAGTGCTGCTCCGGTCCCTGCAGCCTTACTATCTAGCTGGGCCTTGTGGGTAGTTGGGTCTTTGTGGAGTGTGGAGTGAAAAGTCGGCTGCTTTTGATGATGGTCTGTAAGTCCCTGGCTTCACAAGATTGTACTTCTTTGCTGGTGGTCTCTGGCAGCTGTGGTCCTGACAGCCACCAACCCTGGTACGGCCTGGCCAAGATGTTGCCACTGCTGCTTCTCTCCACTTACCAGGTGGGACGTGTGGAGATCTTTACAGTCCTTTGCTCCCTCTTCTGCTTCTGATTCCATCGCATTTTGATTGTCATTGTTATGTTGAGTTTTGGCTGCTTTTCTTCCCTTGTCAAAAAACAGTCTTCCCGCTGATTGAGTTCTGAGTCTCGGAGTGCCTGAAACATGCTGTCTCAATCTATTCTCCCATTTTTAATCTCCCAATTATTTAAATATTCATTTTATGTCATCCAGAGAAGGACAAAGAAGAAACCCTCTTCTCTTAGGGACATTATCTGTCTCCTTTCAGATAATTATGACTGCAATTTTGGAGCATTTGCAGATGATATATCTAACCACTTTTATTCTAAATATTTGCTCACAGTATGTATTTTATTTAGCTCATTGAACAATAAATGGGTTCATATATTTAAAGAATTTGTTCCTGTTAAATTTGAATATGTAAGGGAAACTGGAAAAGCCTTTCCTATAGTCATAATTCTGATAGGGCTATTATACTTCTTTTGCCTTATGTTTCTTGATTATATTTAATTAACAAGGGGCACTTTTTTGTTTGGCATTTTGGGTGATTCTAGTTAACCAGTTTCTCTAGGGTAGACTTTTCCTTTTGGTCTGATATGCATAAAATGGAGTCTCAGGGAATCTGCCCAGGTAGTAATCTTGGCAGGAGGAGGACATATACAGTCTGGTGTCACATGATCACTTGACACACGGGGTATCCATCTAGGGACCATTCCCAGAGTTTGGGGGATTCTTCTGCCTTTCTTATACCTGTCTTAAGTCCAGGTCAGTCACTAGTGTTTCTTTCATATAGGGATTTTAAGCTATTTTTGTCTGAGTAGGCTTCTTGAGCTGCATTGAATGTTCCATCTGTGCTGAATTGGCCTTTCTCTATGGAAATCGGTGCTTTTAGGCTTTCTTGGTACAGAGGCCTGTGATCCTCAGACCAGGGGTAGAATCTCCAGGCCAAGTTGCCTCATATTGATAAAGGACATGTAGCATTGGCCCTGAAAGACATTGTAGTGGTCCTGATGGCTATCATTAATCTTAGAGCCACAATCTGCTTCTTATAATATACTAGAGGCATTTGATCACTTCACAATTTGAGTTAGCTTAAAAAAATCTGTATTTTATTTTGGCAAAATAGATCTGTGATTTGTTCAAGTTAAGTAATCTTTAATGTTCCTCATAAGACAGTTCTTTGTATTAATTGGAAAGGATTCTTCCTTATGATTTCCCACTGAGTTGATTGTGCTATTTTTAGCACTGCCAACTCTATTAACATGGAAAAATTAATTGAATGTGGCTGGTGACAACAGACTTTGCAGGGATTCTCTAAAACTCATATGTTTTATATCAGTGGCTCATAAGTGACAGTTCATTAGAATCACCTAAGCCAAACACAGTTTGCTGGGTCCAGCCCTTGGATTCTGATTCAATAGTCCTGGGGTTGCTCTAAAATATTATACATGTTGAGTATCCCTTATCCAAAAATGCTTGGGACCAGAAGTGCTTCAGACTTCAGATTTTTATTACTATTATTTTGGAATATTGGCATAGACTTTATCCATTAAGCTTCCCTAATCCAAAAAGCTCCAAAATACAAACATTTTGAGCACTGACATGAAGACCAATGTTCAGATTAGAAATGCTCAACCTGTATTTCTCAAAAGTTAACCAGCAGATGTAACTGGCCTGGTGAGTATACTTTGAGAGCCATAATCCATACAATGCAGTCTAATTGGATGTTAATTATAAGTACTTATTCCCACAGCAATTAATCAATATCCTAAATACTCCAAGGATTTTTTTTTAAAAAAATGCTATTGCTATCATCATGGTTCTCAACAATGTCTGTAAATTAGAGTTATCTGAGGAGTTTTTAAACTTCTGGATGCCTGGATCATGATCATGTGTGTGTGTGTGTGTGTGTGTGTGTGTGTGTGTGTTACTGGGGATTGAACCTAGGGGCATTCTAACTTTGAGTTGTACTCCCAGCCCTATTTTAGTTTTTACTTTGAAACAGGGTCTCCCTAAGTTGTAGAGGGTCTTGCTAAGTTGCTGAGGCTGGCTACAAACCTACGATCCCCTGTGTCACCCTCCTAAGTATCTGAATTACAGGGGTATACGACCATAACCAGCTTTCCTGGATCAACTAAATCAGAATTTCTGGAATTTGAGCTCAAACATTTAAAGTTTGTTGAACTCCACAAGAAAGCCAATGTATGACTAGCATTGAAAATCACCACCGCCTTATTGAAAGGGAATTTGTCCCACAAGGTAAATGAAAATTGGTAAATATGAAAGTCGATGGATAAGATAGTTTTTCAAAAAATGGACACAAGGAAATTTTTTCAAACTTGCTAAACCATGAAGTCTATCATTTCCCTCATCCAATCATGAAAATTGAGAAATGTTATTTGAATTGATGGTCAATTCAATTGTATATTCCTGTCTTTCCTTCCTCAGTGATATTTCTCAAAATTGCCTCTTAATTTTCATATCCACACTCAGTAAATTGTTAAAAATCACAGATGATGCTGGCCCTGTGGGAGAGGGATAAAAAAGCCAGGGCTTTGCTAAAAATTCTAGTTTATTTTTTTTGGCGGTACTGGGGATTGAACCCAGGGACATTCTACCTCTGACCTACACCCCAAGCCCTATTATTTTATTCTTTATTTTGAAACAGGGTCTCACTTAGTTGCAGAGGGCCTCACTAAGTAGCTGAGGCTGGCCGCGAACCCGGATGCTCCGGTCTCAGCCTCCCAAGTACTGGGATTACAAGCCTGCGCCACCACGCCCGGCTAAAATTCCAGTTTTAAAAAAGCTGAGACTGGCTTAAAGATGTGACATGAGTTCCTCAAAGTTTTATGAGTATTAACAGATGTAACAAACATTTTTAATGTCATGTATTCTTTCAAAAAACATAATATTAAATGAATACTTGTAACTTTCTAGGCAGCCAGATAGACAATATGGATGCTCTTAGCTATATTAAATCAATAACTATATGTTGAATAATGCTCAAGTATATGGAGTAAGAATATATGTGAGATTCATGAAGAAATAGCTTCATCTCTGTTAAAATCCAAACCAATGCATTTGCACAGCACGAGTCCACCAATGACTTAGAAATTAGAATTCACAAGGATGCCTCTCCTTAATTTATTATTGGTAGTATTTAATTGGAAGTTGGAATATCAGAGCATTTTCATGGAATCAGGAATTATAATAGCTATCTTTTATCAACCTTTCTCCTAATTTATTACACTCATTCTAAAACATCTGTGACAGGTTATGGTCCAGTTCTGTCTTGAACACTGTGAATGAAGGGGCTCTCACTTCTTTGCTAGGCAGCTCATTACATTGCTAGAAGTTGTAGTTGGTGAATTCTCCTCCAAATGAAACCCTACATGATTTTGCATGCATATTTTTCCTTTGGGTTTAGTTATAACTTCATTTATAACTAGCTTTTCTCCTGATCAGGGTCTGCTAGAGAGTGTCTCTCTTGGTTTGTAGCCACTGTCAATAGAGTCCTCAAGACCAAAATAGAGAAAAACCACAACATATCTGGTTCATATTTATACATAACAAATATATGGAAGATGTCATAAACGAGGAAATTCTGGGCAGGAAAACAATCAATAAGTAGGAAAAGAAGAAACATAGCTAGACCAAGAAGCAATGTCATGTCAATGTATTCCATGTGAATGATTCCTTATGAAGTTGGATAATATAGCAAGTCCACTCAATCAAAAAGAAGCTCATTAATATGAACATTGAGGATAGAAAAACCTGAACTTCTAAGAACTTCATTGTCAGTGGTTTTGCCAATACACCACTTACTAGTTTTAAAGTATGCAAACAACTACTTAAGTCCTTGAAGTCTTATCACCCCCAATACTGGGTATTTATCCCTTGAAGATAATTTTTTCACATCAGTGGAAACAAGTATATTGTTTTTATTATCACCATTACTCTGTGGACTGCAGAACTATCACTTACTGAGTCATGCTCTGCGTGCTGACTGGTAACCTGCACCACACAATGGTCCACTCTTGCCATAGCTGTCTCATGCTGGAAGACTATCATTCAGTTGATGTTTGTAAAGCACTTTCAAAACAATGTCTTCTATATCTGCTCTCACTCACATTGATCAGATATCTAACCTCTCTTCTCTCTGGTTCACTAATTGGCAACACACTTAATACTCTTTTAATATTCCTTTGTCTAATATGATATTTCATCTGGGAAATAAATATTTTATGCTAGACTTTTCATCTCTTTGTAGAAGTCATAGTTATTTATGTAGCATATAAAATCATTCACATGTCATGTGATTTCCTTTTTGATTAATTAAACATATTTTATATTTCATGATGCCCAAATAAAACTGAGATCAGTGCATGATCTGATAACCACAGGTAAAATATAAAGTAGTGGATGGACACTTAATAAACTCATACTGAATTTGTTTAAGCCAGATATTAGTTATGCCTTCAGATAACCAAATGTCTAAAGTGCATATTACTGAGGGAAAACTTAGAAGCAGAGAGGTAATACAGCAGCGACAGTCTCCCAAACTCTTTATTCCTCAGTCGAGGCCAGGTTTAGGTGCTCTCTATGCATCATGACAAGAGGTGTAGTAGGGTAGGGTCTGCCCTGGACAGCAGTGGAACTTGCAAGTGAAATTGTTACCAGAGAGACAGCAAGTTCTGTCGCTTTACAATATATTTAGTGTTTAAGTAATAGTTTCTCTAAGTAACAAGATTTTTTAAAAATAATCTCTGCACTTGGAAATCATGAGAGAGAGTGCATGAAAAGCCCCTGGAAACATTGTTTATATCACAAATACGGACACTGGCCAATGGCTTTGTCACACAGATTTACTCATCTGGCTCCCTTCTGGGCATCCAAGTGGCAGAAGGAAATGAGCATCTGGGATCATCATTGCCTCTCATCGCAGTGCTTTTAAAAATGATCCTTTCATATCTGAATATTGTTATTGAGTTAAAAAAGAAAAGCAAAACAAGGCTTGAAAGATATTTTTCTTTCCATGTAACATCTTAACTATTTTAGTTCCAAGTGACAGAAAACCCTCTCTAACTGGCTGAGTCACTAAAGAGATTTGATCAGCTCCCATGGTTTAAAAGTCCAGAGACAGGACTGGATTTAGATGTGCTCAGATGCTGCCAAAATTTCAATTTCCCTCTTTCTTCCTCTTGGTCCATTATATTGGCTTCATCTTCAAGGACCACACTGTAGACTTAAGCTGAATCATACTCCTCTTCACAATCATAAAATTGGTGCCAGAGGGAAAAGACCTCTCCACCATGATAGAAAAGGAATCCTAGGCCTAGAATTCCTTGGCTGGATTTGCATCTTGTGCCCAACCCTAAATCAATCACTATAGTCCAGGTGATCCCAAACTCTCTTTTCACAGAACTTTTGTGTATCAATTGTTCTATCATGGTACCATAGGCCAAAAGAAACACATAGCAGTTCTGTATATTAAGTAATTAGGTCCAAACTTAATAAGCATTTTTGTACTAATAACAGTAAGTGTTCAAAAACAACACACATAAATTGAATGTATTTTTGTTTGAATAACTACAATTACTAACAGGATGCATGAAAAATTACAATTTCTTATATATTGGAATAAGATTGAACATGTCCATCTTATTTCCAGTTTCACATTGACTTTTTTGTTGTTGTTCTATACTTATTATTCCTATCACAATAATCACTGAAAAACAACCTTCACAAGCAGAAAATGTCATTTGGAAATTTACACAACCTAACATCATTTGTGGTATACCTCAAGTTTTGAGTATCCCTATGGAGTATATATGGCAAATAAATGTATGAAAAAATGTTCAACATCATTAGCAATCAGAGAGATGCAAATCAAAACTACCCTGAGATTTCACCTAACCCCATTAGAATGGCAATCATTAAAAACACAAACAACAACAAATGCTGGCAAGGATGTGGAGAAGTAGGAACTCTAATGCATTATTGGTGAGATTGCAAATTAGTGCAACCATCTTGGAAAACAGTGTGGAGGATCCTCAGAAGATATTGCGGTAGCTCCGGCGGACGATCTACTCTGTGGTTCCTGCCACGGAAGGTCGCTGCACCAAGCAGCTTCCTGACAACACAGTCTATGGTCACCAGCCACAGACGGTCGCTGCATTAAGCAGCTTCCTGACAAATACTCTGCCTATGGTCACCAGCCACAGACGGTCGCTGCCCAGACAGCTTCCTAAAGTCTGTGAATCCTGCCACAGACGGTCAATGCGTCAAGCAGCTTCCTAACAATGGTCTTCTCGCACGAATCAACACGAAGTCTGATATGGTAATTTGCAAAATAGTTATTTTTAATAATCCAGGGGGTCGGGGAGGAGATAGAGATGGCAAATTCTCCCGGTGCTCTGTAGCCAGCACCTTATTTTTATAGACACTTTAGACAAGGCATCATAAAAGTTAATCAAACCCAGGAATCAGCAATTATCACAGGTTGCAGTAAAAGTTAGTCAAACAGGGATCAGCAATTATCTCAGGTTTCGGTAAGGATTAATCAAACAGGGATCAGCAATTATGTGACAAGCCTAGGGGAAGGAGGGATTGACCATTAGCACCTTGAAGATTACACCAGGTCCCTTGGAATGTGTCCATTTGCGGACAGATCCCACCCAGCCAAATACCATGTATCCAAACTGGGCTGGTCCAAGATGATAATCTCAGTGTGCCTCTAAGACAGGTCTCGGCCCTCGACAAGAAGATTGGAAATGAACCTACCATATGACTCAGCAGTACCACTTCTGGGTATCTACCCAAAAGAATGGAAACCAATTTACCAAACTAATGCATGAGTATTTATGTTTATAGCTGGACAATTCACAATTGCCAAACTATGGGACCAGCCAAGATGTCTGTAAACAGATAAATGGATTACAAAAGTATGGGATATGTACACAATGGAATTTTACTCAACCATAAAGAAGAACAAAATTATGTCATTTGCAGGGAAATGTATGGAATTGGAAAATATTATTCTAAGTGAGATTAGTCAGTCACAAATAGTGAAAAGTCAGATGTTCTCCCTAATATGTAGAAGCTAGGGAGAAAATGGGACATAAGAGGGACTCTAGACAAAGGAGAACAAACCTTAGAGGAGTGAAGAAGGTGACCTAACTGAGGGAGATGGGAGGGGGGAAGAGGGAAACACCTCCTTGGACAAGATGCACATACACAAACTTATCAAAGTCAATCACTATGATGAGCTTGAGAAGGAGGGTAGGGGGAGGGAATGGGGTGGGAATTGGCAGAGGGTTAAATGAGTACTGTGTGCATGTATGCCTCTACCATCCTGAACCTCATCAAGATGTATGATTACAATGCACCGATAAATTAAAAAAAAATTATAATATATGATGGCTTAGAGTTCAGGAAACATGGATATCATCAGAATGATAGAAGTCACTTTTTGGGCTTAATTGGTCATAACTCAGTCCCTGGACCTAAGGGTAAGGTTGATTTCACATGGCTGAAAGGTGGGGACAGGTGCTTGTCCACATAGAAGTCAAGGTGATTTTTAATAAAAAGAATTGGGCTGGGCATGGTGGGGCAATGCCTGTAATCCCAGTCCTTGGGATACTGAGACAGGAGGATTGCAGATCAGAGACTACCGTCAGCAATTTAGTGAGATCCCTGTTTGGAAATATACTACTACTACTGCTACTACTACTACTACTACTACTACTACTACTAATAATAATAATAATAATAAATAGTAATAGGCTGGGGCTATAGCTCAGAGGTATAAAGTTCCTGAGTTCAGTTCCAACTATAAATAAATAAATAAGTAAACAAATAGGGAATGTTGCTGGGAAAAAGATATTCATTATACTCAGTTTGTTGTTATTATTAAAATGTAACCATTATTTATTTGATTCTGAATGAAAACGCTCTGCAAGGGAGGAAGGTTTTCTATGCATGACAGTTACATTTTAAGTCCATACTTTCTGTCCATTAAAGTCCATAAAGATCATATTATTAAACTCCCCTCCATGAGTCAAGAAATTAAACTCCCCTCCATGAGCACATAATAGATGGTGTTCAATAAATGACTATTAACTGTAGTGTGAGAATTATTGAGTGAAAACACAGAAGTCAAATCAAAGAGTATTTTCATTCTTAATAATATCTTCCATTTTGGGCATAATTTTATTTTACAGTTACAGTTATAGCAATTTTATTTCCTTTTGTTCTCCTTGTTGATCTTTGAGAATGTTTTAATTAAAAAATGCTGATAGCACATTAAGGAGAAAGAAAATTTTTCTTCTGTTGAACAAAAAGAATATGCCGGAAATGAAAATAGTCATCAGAAACTCTTTCACACAAACTTTCTTCAGAAATAAAATTAAAAGAAAGAACCCAGCATTTTTTTGTACTGTGGATTGAACTCAGGGGCATTTTACCTCATAGCTACACCCCCAACCCTTTGTTATTTTTTATTTGAAGCAGTTTCTCACTAGGTTGCTGAGAGTCTTGCTAAGTTGCTGAGACTGATCTTGAACTTGTGATTCTCCTGTCTCAGCCTCCCAAGTACTGAGATTACAGGAGTGTGCTACCATACCAAGTTAGAACCCTGCATTTCTAAATGTAATTTCTTCTTAGGATGGGGGGGCTTTTTCTAAGCTAAAATGAAAATGAACTTCTCCATCCTTGGCAATGGACTCAAAGCAGAAAGATGCTACAATGGCATAGTGCAAAAGAGAACTATTCAGGGAATCAGAGATTGCAACAGTGAGTGAGCTGTGAGCCCTGGGAGAACACATGCCACTTTCTTTTTGATAATTGCTGAGTTTAACTCAGAAAGCACTGCTTTCTATACAGAATGAGAAATGAAGGCTGATTCCATATCACAGCATCATTCCACCGAGAGACGGATGGGAGCGAATTATGAATCAACATAACCCTGGTCCCACCTCTGAATTATTGAGTATGAAACTAAAACCTTGGAGAGGCTTAAACAATCTATCAGCTGCTACTCTTTCCTTAGAAAATTAGCTCGTGATATGTAATGGTCTTTCTTATACATTTTAATTCCTTTTAACAGTTTAAATAGAATTTGAGTAATAGCTTCTTAATGTGCACCACAGAAGGTAACTAAATCTTTAATGGACTCCTGCAGTATCCTGCTTAATATTGTAATTTAATTGAGGTCTATGTAAAAGAAGTTTTTTTTTTTTTAGTATTTATACTTGCAGATTTGTTGTGGAGCCATGGTTTAGTCAAAGTGTTTTGCATAAACACAACTAATATTTGTATGTGACTGAAATGGGAATCTTTTGCATTGTTGAAACTTAGTATTGAAATCTATTCAATTTCAACTGAAAAGAACTGTTTAGCTAAATGCTTAATTTTTAATCCACATATGTGTGCACACCTGTCTTGCGTGTCCCAGCTTTGGCACTGTGAAACCACCGTTTGCCAATTCCTAATGTGTAATGCATTTCCCACTTTAATCAGCCCTGGGTCTCAGAATCTTCATTCTACTATGTTATGAGTCATGAGCACAAGTTTGTTACTGGAGAATTTTGATTTTCTTAAAAACCAAAACATCAAACTAAAGTTTTGATGATGTAGATTTGCACACTGGTCCATATTTGGGAGAAAAGAAGGGAATCTGTATGAGGGACAGTTTGCAAGAAGTATAGAGAAGGCTCAGGCAACACTGCCTGAGAATCATACCACAGAGCCAGGGTCCGTTCCTCTGAGCTTGAACTAATCCTGCAAAGTAGCATGTGGTTTAGTGGTATATTCACATAGTTTAAATCTAGAATAACGTTAGTACCAGAATGGTCAGCATGTCACTGTGACTGGAACCCTGGAGGACATGTCCTAAAACAGCATCTCTTCTACATGTTGCTTCCTATATTTCTTACTCTTCCTACTGTACTGACACTTCTATTCCAAACTTCCTTCCACTCATTTAATCTTTCTCAAAAATTCCTTTCTTCTCTCTGCAATGTTAGCATGGCATGTCCTTGGAGGCAACAATGTCCTTTTGAGTGACAATGGATACAATCTTGTCTTACATTTTGTTTCAGATTTTGACTCTCTGCTTTGGACATGTAAGTTTACTCTTTCCAAGCCCCAGGCTGCTGCTGGTGTGTGTGTGTGTGTGTGTGTGTGTGTGTGTGTGTGTGTTGGTATACCTGCTCCATAGGGTTGGTATAAGGCTTCACTGAGAGAATTCATAGAGAAAGCACATAGAACTTGACAAACTGTGATGTATTAGTAAAAGGCGTTGTGTTGTTGATGATATTTTTGTTTCTCCACAAATAACAAACCCTTGAATATGCGGAAACACAGATGCTTGGTGGTATGTCAATGAAATCTACAGTTGATATTATTGCTGTACTACTTATTCAGTATGTTAATTCCACATAGCTGCCATACTATTTAAAATATATTTTAGGAGTTTTGTAAAAACAGAATACAATTGGAAACAAGGATGATTTTTATTACCACTACAGATAGTTTTAGGAAACATGGGGAAAAATAGACTAAGGCCATTCCTTTTGGTTTCCTTTACTAGTTTTCACCCAACACGTTCTTATTCTATGTTTATTTTTTTCTTGCCTTTCCTTTTGGTGAAGAGATTGATATTTTAAAATTATTTTAAACACTTCTTTTAGTGCATTGCCATTATACATATTAGTGAGCTTCAGTGTGATACAGATATACATGCATATAGCTCTTGGTGTATTTTCTTCTGCGTCCAACTTCATTTTCCCCTTTTCCCTCCCTGTACATGTTAATGGAACTGATAGTAATAACTTCATATATTTCCACAGTATTATTTGAACCATTTATATCCTTATTCCTTCTTTTTCCCCTCCCCAACTTCCTCTGCCAATCCCCTGCCACTAGTCTACAGGTCTCTCTCCACATTATTTAATGTTATCAATTTAATATCAAGAGAGGTTTAGGATTATAGTGCATAGATTGTCTCTGCTATGCACATTTGAAAAAAGCATAGAAGGGAAGGAAGAATGTTTTATACTAAGGGTTTAATCTTAGACAATGCCATTTATCAGCTCGGAGCTTGAAAAGGAGCCGGCTTGACAAGGGGGACCCTTCCCTTACGATGCCTCCTGGAGCGTTGACAGGTGACTAAAGGTCAAATCACAGGTTAAAACAAATCAGTAACTGAACTATATTAGAGTAAAAAAGTTTAAAGCTGGGAGTCTTCAGAGACCAATTGGTAGTCCAGTTCTCTGACTTGTAGTATAGAAATTAGGCATCTATGAAGTGAAGTGACTAATACATGTTTCCATATTTTATCTCCCTGTACAGGTTATTTTCATTACATATTCAAATACACATGATGCACTTTGAAATCAGGTGTTAATTGAACTCTGTGTGATGTGATTATTCTTTAAAGAAACTAGGCTGATTTGTTGAGAAGGTATGTTCATGTGAATTATTTTTTAGGGGAGTAGAAGAGGAGTATCTAGGATGAGATAGAAAAGGAATGAGGTCTTAAATTAACTTTGTTTTCAATTTCATGCCTCTTTGCTCTCCTTGGTCACCACCATTTGTGAACAAAGTAATCACAAGAATAGAAGAAAAAAAGAGAAAAACCTTGAATAACATTATTACCAAATATTATAGTTAGTAAATAATACTGGAAATCACATTTCCAGGTAATTTTGAGAAATGCAGCCTTCATATTCATTTATTTAGAGATCCATATATATCTGAGTAAATATTTTTTCTAATAAATAACAGTCATTGGTCTGGGAAATACATTGTTAAATGGCAACATTGTGCTATTATGTTTCTTTTAAACAGATGTATTTGATTCTTTGTTATGCAATTTAGTATCTTGTGAAAAGCAGCCATTATCACATGCATTAAAATATTTGAAGGTCTAGTCCTATGAAATTCAGAGAGGGTTTTTTTTTTAAATCTTGCTATCCCAGGCAAGAGCCATAGAAAACCCAAGTCCTTTGAGATAGTGCCTCACAGTTTTAAACTCCACTTTCATTAGGTAGACTACTCCCTATACTAAAGAATGGCATGGAACATTAGCCACAGAGGAAATTTATTCTAGTTTGCAATGCCTTTTCTTCTCACAAATTGTCTTAGTGGTTCTGTTTTGTTCAGGGCATCCAAGGAGTAAATAATAATTCTGCTTTGTCTTCACCTTCTGCTACCCAGAGGAAGAATCATTTCTAGAATTTCACTTTCTATGATAGAGACAGACATTTTTGAAGCAAAAAGAAAACCACCAAATTATTTAAAGGATCCAGAAAGCTCAGATAAAGTAGAAGATATATGATGAGGATGTATGTAAACACACACATAAAGTTAATGGTGACTTTCTTAATATTCAGTTATTTTTTTTTTACAGTACCAGGGATTGAACCCAGGAGCGTTCTACCTCCGCGCTACACCCCCAGCCCTATTTTTTTTATACTTTATTTTGAAACCGGGTCTCATGAAGTTGTGGAGGGCCTCGCTAAGTAGAGAGAGAGAGAGAGAGAGAGAGAGAGAGATCTGAGGCTGGCCACGAACCCGGATCCTCCGGTCTCCACCTCCCAAAGTACTGGGATTACAAGCGTGCGCCACCATGCCCGGCTCAGTTATGTTTTGATCAATATTATGCTTCTCTGTTTTGGAACTAAGAGAGATCTCTGTTCTTTTAAGATGACATTGAAATTCCAACTATAATTGCTATTTTTGTGGTTATCTCTATGAGGATAACTTTATTTTTCTTATTGCTGTTGTTAGCTTCCCATCAATGAATATTTTCCAAGCACTACTATGTACCAGGCTCTGGTTTAAATACTGAGCATACATAAGTGAACAAGTAGACAAAGGCCATTATTTCTAGGTTTATGTGTATGCGTGCACTGAGTTTGCTTCCCTCCTCTCCATGCCTACAGTGTCCCCACAAATGTCATGAAATTCCTCAAACTGGTCACGCTTGTTCTCTTCTCAGCATACTCTGTTCCCTTTCTGTATTTAATGTCGGTTCTTCCTTAAAACCTCAGCTCAGATCTAAGCATCATTCTCAGCCTGGTGACGCTCATGGGCTGCCCCTTTCCTGTGCTTCCTATTTATAGCTTTCTCTCAGCGCTTTCAACATTACACTCATTATGGCCCATTAGACTGAGAGTTTTCCAAGGCCCAGAATTGTATCTCATTCATGTCCAGTAACTGATACTTGAGGAAGTGGGTGAGGAAGGTTTATTGGATTAATGAACGACTGTTTTAAATTCTTAATGTATTCCAGATATAGGGATGGATCATTCCAAAGCGCACTGCTCATTTTAATTTAAATCTCTTTTTTGCCATTAATGCAAAGATATAACTTTCTTGCAGCCTCCTGCATTCTCTAAATTAGCCTCTGGTTGCCATTTACACCTCCATACTTCAGGTGAAAGAAGTCACATTGGATTCTTGCTTTCTGTTTGATTAGCTTTTAACTATTTATTTTCTGCCATTCAGGTTTATGGCTCAGGAGCAAAAGGTTGGTTTAATGGGCCAGGATTGAAGAATGGGAAATTGTCTAGCTACTGAGGTATCCGAAGTATCAAATTAGGGCAGTGCTGACTCGTTCCATCATACAGGACATCTGTCTGCAAGTGCTTGCAGGCCAGAATGCAAGGGCTCTGGGCCTTGGACTGCGGCATGCTGCTCATCATGAGACTGGACGTTTCCACCGTTCCACATTTCCTATTTACACATGTTGTCCTTGCAGTGGTGTGTGTTAAGTTTGATGATGACCAAATATTTATATCTGAAATTATGGCCATATGTTCCTATGCTTTCACCTGGAAGGAATCATGAGTCTACTTAAACAACCAGATAATTCTCATCAGCACTTTATATCAGTTGGTGGTAGAATTGAATAGGTAATTCAGGCAAAAAAGATGAAATTTTTATGCCAGCAAGAAAAGACACCAGAGGTTGGTATCAAAATCACTGGATATAGCCCCACATGATGGCACACATCTATAATCCCAGTACTTGTGGGAGGCTGAGGCAGGAGGATGACAAGCCTCAGAAATTTAGTGAGACCCTCAGCAACTTGGCAAGACCTTGTTCTGAGGTAGAATGCCCCCTAGTTCAATCCCCAGTACAAAAAATAAATAAATAAATTACTGGATGTAGTTACTGGCATTGTTAGCAAGCTTGACATGGGTCCCTCGGTGAAATGTTAAGCTTTGATTTCTGCTTCTGGCGATGGGGTAGCTGGAGGAGAATGATCTGAAGAGGATCAGAGTCAAGTGCTGAGCAGAGTTCTCTATTTGGATAATTAACTCTGGCCCCAAAATTTCTGTTATAACTTAAAGGAATGCTGATTTGCGATTCGAGTGTGCTATGGAGAATTAGAAACATGTTTAGATTTCTGATATGCTTTTTCTCACAATTAAATGGTTTGTGTGGGTGATTAGGAAGGCGGATGACAAAGGGGTTATTGCATGACCTCCCTGTGTTTTGTGGACAGGAGCTTCAACAAGAGCAGCTGCCTCTATGCCTGGTCTTCCAAGTAGACATATTATCCTAATCTAAATCACACATTATTGAACATTTCTTACAGGCCAGAAACTGTTCTGGGCACTAAAAACACAAAAATTTTAAAGTAATATCTATATCATTAAGTGTAGAAATTTTCTCCCAGGAAAAAAAGTTTTTATTTTGGAGCTACATTTAAAGAGTAGGTATAAATTTGTTTTGCCTAGAGCATTTTCAAATGAAATAAAGATATCCAGAAGGATTTGGATAAAGTTGTATTAAGAAGCAGTGTGATAGTGAAGAATTTGATATTGTGATACTTTCTTTCTTGAAAAGATCTCTCCAAGCTGGGCGTGGTGGCACACACTTGTAATCCCAGTACTTGGGAGGCTGAGACGAGAGGATCTGGGTTTGCGGCCAGCCTCAGCTACTTAGTGAGGCCTCCGCATCTTAGTGAGACCCTGTCTCAAAGTAAAGAATAAAAAACAGGGCTGGGGATGTAGCTCGGAGGTAGAATGCCCCTGGGTTCCATCCCCAGTACCGCCAAAAAAAAAAAA
>PVJS01016424.1:0-16267 GCA_004027185.1 Glis glis | reverse complement strand
GAACCCAGGGGCTTTCTACCTCCGTGCTACACCCCCGGCCCTATTTTTTATACTTTATTTTGAAACCGGGTCTCACGAAGATGCAGAGGCCTCACTAAGTAGAGAGAGAGAGAAAGACTGGGAGAGAGAGAGAGAGAGAGCTGAGGCTGGCCGCGAACCGGGATCCTCTGGTCTCCGCCTCCCAAAGTACTGGGATTATAAGCGTGCGCGCCACCACACCTGGCCATTTTTTTATTTTGGAACAGGGTCTTGCTAAGTTTCTGAGAGTCTCACTAAATTGCTGAGGCTGACCTTGAACCTGCAATCCTGTTTCAGCCTCCCAAGTACTGGGATTACAGATGTGTACACAATGCTCAGCTTCTCCATGAATTTTTCTAAAAAAATATTTACACAATATATAATAATATGATATGACCATATATGAAATTATATATTATAATACCTAATACATTTATATTAATAAATCCACTATCTAAGAATTAAAATGCCCTCATTTCCAGTTTCAATTGTTATAATATAAAATAAGAGAATTTTATTTTATAAATAAAAAATTACAAGTAAAAAAACACATCGCAGTTTAAAGGTGTGTGTGTGTGTATGTGTGTGTGTGTGTGCGTGTGTTTATGTCTAAGTGCATTTCAGAGCCCTTGGTAGACCTGGTGTGCTAGCATATGTAAAATTCTGAGTGTTGCATAGAATGCTACTAAGGCTGAGTTAGTTTTGTTCCTGACAATAAAGCCAAGAGCTAGGAAGCTGGTGATCTAATATTGCTTAATGGTCTACTGCGCAGTGCACAATGTCATTGTAATTGCTCTGTAGTTAATTTGAGGTACTCTGTATTTGTTCCATCTATGACTATGTTAATTTCCTTGCCAAACATTATCATTCTTCATGTGTAAATCCTCTGTCTAAGAAATTGGACATTAGAGCCTCAGCAGGAGAGAGATTCCAGATAGCACTTTTGCAAATTGGCTACTGTAGGTGAACGCTTGAGGTTTCGCGGGTGGATTTCCTTTTGCTTTTTCCAGAACAAGAGAGGAAGAGCAAATCTTTTCTCGCAGTGGGAAGCCACAATGCTGTTTTCAGAAACAGATGAATTTGTGAATATGTAAATAATCCTTTGAAGTAACACTTTAAGATTCTAGGCATATAAAGAGGAAAAGGTTTAATTCAAATCCTATATCTCAAATTCTTAAAAGTGTGACCTCCAGAGTTCCTCTGTTCAGATTACTAATTTTTTCCCCTGTGATACTGGGGATTGAACTCAGGGATGTTCTACCTCTGAGCTACATCCCCAGACCTTTCTTTTTTTTTTTTAATTTGAAACAGGATTTCACTAACTTCCTAAGGACCTTGCTATGTTGTCCAGAGGCTGGCCTTGAACCTGCGATCCTCCTGTCTCAGACTCACAAGTATTGGGATTATAGGTGTGCGCACCACACCCATCCAGGTGACTAATTTTTAATATGAGCACAACTTCTAAAAAGATGGGCTATAAAGACCATGTATACAACTACTATTATTTTCTAATCAGAATCCCAGAAGGGTTAAATGGCATCTCATAAATGATGCAATTCATTGCTGGCAGGACAATATCCTTTCTACTATGTCTGATGCTATGCACTGTGGATGTTTGGGGGTCATTCAACCTTAAAAAAAACTTAAAAATTTGCAAGATAATAAAGTTTCATGTAATAATCTAAACACACCAAAATTATAAATGTCATGACATTAAGGGTTGCTGTATGTTAAGAGTTAGTAGCTTAGAAACGTGTTTTTTTAATTGATCAGTAGAACTTTTAATTAAATTAACGAAACTGAATGTGTACATACTTAATGAAGATTTCAAATATGTTCTTAAAACTCCTGTCAGTTTAAAGTCAGAGCATCACAGTGAATCTCACAGGCTTTTCTGGGAAGACATGGGTAACCCAGGATCTAGGCAGTCCCTGCTGGGAGCTGACAACTCTTGAACTTTGAATATCTTATGAGATTGCTTGTCCCCATAGACTGTCAGTGGAATTCTCTCAGCACAGATTATAGAATCTCATAGGAAGTCACCCTCTCTCTCATCCTTAATGTCAACACTTAAGGTCATAACTATGAGAAATGGAAGGCATACTAGTCATCTGAGAAAGTTCCCTTTGGAAAACTCCATATATAACCCTGAAATAAATAAAAGGATCTTAAGAGATAACTTTCCCCATGGTTGATTTCTTTCCTTGTTTTTCATACTGGGGATTGAACCCAGGAGCATTCTATCTCCAAGCTATATTGCCAGTCCCTTTCATTTATTTATTTGTTTGTTTGTTTTATGTGTGTGTATGTGTTGGGGGTGCTAGGGATTGAACCCAGGGGCATCCTACCTCTGAGCTACACCACAGCTCTTTGATTATTTTGAAATAGGGTCTCACTAAGCTGCTGAGGGCATCACTAAGTTGCTGAGGTTGGCCGCGAACCTGTGATCCTCTTGTCTCAAGCCTCCCAAGGACTGGAATCATAGGTGTGCACCACCACGCCCAGCTCTTTGATAGATTCCTATCACATATTTTCCTCATTGTGGCTGTGGATGTCAGATAGACCTCTTAGCTGCACCATTCAAGAGCTGCTGGGTGTCTTATTTGCTTTCCATATTCATCCCACTGTCACATCCCCATTATTAGCAGTATTCATTTTATCCTCCTGGAGAGTCTCGTCAGTGTGTCATTATGTTACCTGGAATAGTAATCCTGCAGCCTGCTATTATCAATAGAGTACAGGTTAATTTGTCAGATGAGCAAAATACCACCTGACAGGCTGAAGGAAACAGAATGCGGAATAGATGAGACTTGGCTTAAGAAAAGTTAGAGGATTTTGAAACTTACAGAAAATAGGCCTATTTCTTGAAGTGTCATCAGTAGATAATACTTAAAGACACCAGCATCTTTAAAGGTTATCTAGATTATTTGCACTAAAAGTCCTCACTTCTTCCACTCTATCTCACTTTTTAAGCAAATTGCAGAAGTTCCTAAAAAGCTTCTCTCTAAAACAGTTGTCACCGTGGTTACCAAAATGAATGACTCGATAGACATTAAATCACACCACTGAACTGAGTCTGAAGTCAGCCACGCTATTGAATTGCCTCTGCTGATATGCCATCTTAAATTAAGGTAACAATTGGTTATCAGCGGCACAGAGGCTGCAAGATAAAATGACAGCAATGAAGTGGGCCATATAAATAAACAAAGACAAATAACTGAAAAACTTTATGTGCCACGTTTATAGTAACATTCATTTCAGAGATGGCAAATTGGACTCAATTACACCCCAATAAAAATACTAATCACAAATGTAAATAATGTAGGAAGACCACCTCATTAGAGAATAGTCATTTAAGGTCCACAGTGGAGAATATATTGAAACATTACAAAGATATTTTCATTAGTCTTTACTATTGGAAAAACGGCTGGTGGGGTAGCCATAACATCACATTTGGTTTTTGTATGAGAGACCAACAACTGAAGTAACTTAAAATAAATGCAACACTCTTGTGAAAGATCAGGAACTCATTTGCATATATAATTTATGAGATTCTGGATTAATAATGATTCCCATAGTTTTATGGTACAAATAACCATATTTTTGCAAACTTCACAGATCTGCAAGAGACCAGACATGGGAGTAAACTGGTTACATTATTTCCCTTACATGATAATGGAAGAATCTGAGGCTACAACCTTACTGTGTCCTCCTTAGGAAGTGTTTTATT
Source organism: Glis glis (assembly GCA_004027185.1). Lineage (NCBI taxonomy): Eukaryota > Metazoa > Chordata > Mammalia > Rodentia > Gliridae > Glis > Glis glis. Next base: position 12,519 of record PVJS01016424.1, on the reverse strand, counting down.
AGTAACAAGGATGTGCGATTATATTAATTCAGTGTGATTTTTTTTCCTCCAAAATGAACTCCTTTAAAGTGTTCCTTTAGATGGATTTGGGAAACAAAGGCAAAGCCGTAATCTTTGATTTACTGCTGCCTGTGATTTTTTATGATAAACTGCTGATTAGAGTATACATTTTAAGAGAATAAATTTTGAAACACATTTCCATTTTTGACAGTTGCAGTATTTGCTTCCTATCAAAAACATTATGAAGTAATGAGCAGACAAAAGAGGGATGGGTATTTTAAACACATCTTAGTAATTGTGCTGTGAGCAGAATACAATGAGCTTAATAACAATTAATAGGATATATAGAGATGCATAAACTCTATTTAAAAACTGATAACACCAGCCGGGCATGGTAGTACATGCCTGTAATCCCTGTACTTAGGAGGCTGAGACAGGAGGATCACAGGTTCGAGGACAGCCTCAGCAAGTAGTGAAACTCTCATCAATCTAGTGAGACACTGTTTCCAAATAATAAATAAAATCAGGCTGAGGTGTAGCTCGAAGGTAGAGAATGCCTCTGGGTTCAATCCCCTGTACTACCACCACCAAAAACAAAAACAAAACCAAAAGCAAAATAACTACCTCCACAAGGGGTCCTCAACAGATACATTCTACCACCCTGACCAGCTACTGCTCTTTCTGGTTTTGCCCTTGGAGGGTTATTTGTGGGCTTGCACAGGCAAAATTCCTTGGTCCCCAGAAATGTAAGCTACAGGAGTTTAGGGGAAGGGCAGGAGGTGAAAAGGCACGATTGAACCAAGCCAAAGGAATAAAGTCGAGTTTTTTAAGTTGAATTTGTTCATTGAGGAACTGTGCAGGGGCCAGTTGTAAAAGAAAAGAGAGTAGAGAAACCTTGGGCTTCAGAGACAGGTTAATTTTTAGTAAGACTTGGGAATGGTATTGAATTATCTTTAAGCTTTAGTTTTCTCATCTAAAAAATTAACTTAGTAATAGATTACACATTTTGTTTAGGTATTAATACTGCCTGTGTGTATGATAATGCATACATATGATAATACATACATTTATATATTTATAGGTGCCCAGTTGATGGTAACTGTTCTGATGGGAGTTAAAAACGAAGTCGGCATGTGCAGTTGGGATAAGCTAACAAATATGTGCTGTGTGGCACTGCCCATAATGCATGAAAGATGTGGGGACTATTAGAAGTTTTATCTTTAAAATAAAAAATTGATCACAAGCAACTACAGATTCAAATTTGCTTGCCAGGCATGGTGGTGCAAGCCTGTAATCCCAATACTTGGGAGGCTGGGGCAGGAGGATCACAGGTCTGAAGACAGCCTCAGAAATTTAGTTAAAATCCCAGCAACCTAGTGAGACCCTGTTTCAGAAACAAAAATAAAAATGGGGTGGGGATGTAGCTTGGAGATAGAAGGCCCTTGAATTCAATCCTCAATTCTACACACAAAAAGAAAACCTCCAAGTTCAGGACCCTCAATTACTCTGTACCTTTGGTGATAGTTATTTCACAAATTTGTGCCACACGATGACTCACTCAAGAAACCTTTTTCATTATCACATCTTACAAATAGCAATGCACAGTTCTGTAGAGTCCTGGGTGTCTTCTAGAATATTTAATTTTCAATACCTAGTGATTATATCAACTTCACTGTATCTGTTATCACCTTGGTACTAAAGAATTGGCAGTTTCTGCATTGTATTTCCTAGAATGGCAAGGGAAACAACAGAAAGAGGAACCTTTGTGAAATATAATAATAGTATTCTCCAGAGAAAATATCTTCTCTTCAGGCAAGATTTTATCATTCAGAATAATAAAAAACAAACCATCCATCTGTTCTGGGCCCTACAACCTGTGGACTGTTAAAGAAATATTCCAGAATGAAAAAAAATCACTTTTTAAAATTGCATCAGGCCGGGTGTGGTGGCGCACGCTTGGAATCCCAGTACTTTGGGAGGCGGAGACTGGAGGATCCAGGTTCACAGCCAGCCTCAGCTCTCTCTGTCTCTGTCTCTCCCTCTCTCTTCCTCTCTCTCTCTCTATCCTTCGTGAGGCCCTCCGCAACTTCATGAGACCCGGTTTCAAAATAAAGTATAAAAAATAGGGCTGGGGGTGTAGCACGGAGGCAGAATGTCCCAGGTTCAATCCCCAGTACCAAAAAAAAAAGCATCAGGAACCAATCAAATTACTAAAGCATTTAGCTTCTTCTTTTGCAAGTTAAGACTGAGAAAACAGAAAAAAAGGACTAAGAAGCAGTTATTATGTCCACAAACCTGGGGTGTCCAGCTAATGGTTCCCAGTTAATCTCCAGTGTCCTAGGCATTTGCCATCTGATGAAAGGGGAAAAGTTGGGGGTTGGTCAGTATATCCAAATTACCCCCATCATACTATGTAGCGATGAATTACTTTGCTTGGTTCAAATAAAAATCTTGGGAAAATTATTAAATAACATTTCCACATTTACAGCTTCAAAATGGGGGAGAGAGTTATAATCCCTTAGGTCAACCCCCTTTCAGACAGTTAGCAAGATGAATAATCTCATCCACATCAAATTGCAATACTTGATTTTAATAATAAATTAGATAATAGATTCTGAATATCTTTCATAATTAACAGCTGGTCTGTGATCCTATGGTTTGTTTGACCTTATATTAGAGATATAGTTACATTATTCCTATCAAATATGTGCTTGATATGCTTTGTAAAAATTCAGGGATATATATATATATATATATATATATATATATATATATATATATTGTAGAATTGGGGATTGAACCCAGAGGCATTCTACCTCAGAAGCTATACCCACAGCCCTATTTTTAATTTTTATTTTGAAGCGGTCTCACTAGGCTGATGAGAGTCTCACTACTTGCTGAGGCTGTCCTAGAACCAGCAATCCTCCTGTGTCAGCAATCAAAGTACTGGGATCACAGGTGTGTGTCACCACCCCTGGCTCAGAAAATGTTTTTATTTTATATGCTTCCCAGATCTATATGCCTTTGCAGAGCTGATCAAACCAGATAGGACATTTGGCTTTATGAGTGCCTTATGCAGCAATTTAGAAATGAAAAAAGAAAAGAAATACCTAAAATGATCTCCATTTAATTTTTTTAGCTTTCTTTCTAGAACAGTGTATACATAGATGTCTATCACAGAAACTATAATTGGTCTCATATGTGGGGTAAGTTTAATATTACAATGTGTTCTCAAGCAAAAACTGATAGAATGACAAGAAGAAACAGCTGACATATTATAGTGGGAGACTTTAACACTATGCTATAGAAATGAATAGATTCAACAGACAGAAATCAGTAAGGATATGGTGGGACTTAACAGCACTATCAATCAACTGTATAAAATTGACATCTATAGATCAACTTTATCTGATAACAGCAGATTACACATTCTTCTCAAGCTTACATAAACTTCACTAAGATCACATTCTGGGCTATAAAACATATGTTAACAAATTTTAAAAAATAGAAATTATGCAATGTTTGTTCTCAAACATCAATAGAATTAAACTAGAAATTAATAGCAGAAATAATGGTGCAAAAACTTCAAATACTTCAATATTAAACAAAACACTTCTAAATAACACATAGCTCACAGAAGAAATCTCAAGATGGTGTGTGGGGGGGTATTGGGGGTTGAATCCAGGGGCATTCTATCTCTGAGCTTCACCTCCCGCCCTATTTTATTTATTTTTTTTATTTTGAAGCAGGGTATAGCTAAGTTGCTGAGGTTCTCACTAAGTTGCTGAGTCTGGCCTCAAACCTGTGATTTTCCTGTCTCAGCTTCCTAAGTACTGGGATTACAGGCATGCGCCACCACACCTGGCTCAAGGTGATATTTTTAAAAGTTTGAATTAACTGAAAAAGAAAACACAACTTACAATTTAGGGAATTCAGCAAAAGGTGTGTGTAAAGGAATAATTTAACACATGTATCAGAAACAAAGGATCTAAAATCAATAATCTGTGTTTTTAATCTTGAGAAACCAGAAAAAGAAGAGTCAATTAAATCCAAAGTAAGCAGAAGAGGAAAAATGATAAAAGTGAAAATCAGTGAAACTGAAAAAAAATCAGTACAGAACAAAATAACAAAACCAAGAGATTTTTTTTATTTTTATTTACTTATTTACTTTTTTGTGGTAATGGAGATTGAACTCAGGGGGATTCTACCTCTGAGCTATAAATCCAGCCCTATTATATTTTTTATTTTGAAAGGTCTCACTAAGTTGTGGAGGTCCTAAGTTGCTGAGGCTGGCTGAGAACCTGCAATCCTCCCATCTCAGCTTCTCAAGTACTGTGATTACAAGCATGTAATAAATTAACTACTCTATGTTGAGGTGCGGAACAAAGAGGGAACATATATAAATAATTTTACTTCGGAAATAAGAAATGAGGTATCACGACAGATCCCATGGACAGTAAAAGGATTATAAAGGACTAGTCTGAACAATTTTATGCCAATAAATTGAATTACCGAGATAAAACAGACTACTTCCTTGAATAATAGAATCAGCTACATTCATTGAACCAGACAATATGAATAGGCCAGTATCTATTAAATAGACTGAGATAGCAATAATCTTCCCCAACAGAAAGCACCAGACTCAGATGAATTCACTGGTAAATGTGAGGAAATTCCCCAGGAAGAAGTTAACTAATTCTTTACAATATTTTACAGAAGCCAAAAGCAAATGGAATACTTCCTAATTTTATGAGGTTAGCTCTACCGTAATACCAAAACCAGACAAAGATATTGTAAAAATAAAGAAAAGACAGGCTGATATTCCTCATTAACAAAGATACAAAAATCTTCAACAAAACATTAGCTAATTTAATCTAGCAATTTATTGAAAGAATTGTATATCTAATGGGGTATTACAGGTGTACAAGTCTAGTTCAATATGGGAAAATGAAATAATTTAATCCATCACATCAATCATCTAAAGAAGAAAAATTTACATGATAATATTAGTAATCAGAAAAAGCATCTGACAAAATCCAACAGATATTTGTGATAAAAAACTCAGTAAACTAGCAATAGAGGGGAACTTTCTCACTTGATAAAAAAACTGCCCCCAAACTTATACAGATAATTTCATAATCAATGGTGAGAAACTTTAAGCTTCCCCACTATTATTAAAAAAGGCAAGCCAGGCGTGGTGGTACACTCTTTTAATCCCAGTACTTGGGAGGCTGAGACCGGAGGATCCAGGTTCGTGGCCAGCCTCAGCTATTTAGTGAGGCCCTCTGCAACTTAGCGAGACCCCGTTTCAAAATAAAGAATAAAAATAGGGCTGGGGGTGTAGTTCGGAGGTAGAATGCCCCTGGGTTCAATCCCCAGTACTGCTTTTTAACATCATACTGTAAGACCTAGCAAATTCAATGTGACAAAAAGGATATAAAACTGTACAGACTAGGAAAGGAGAAATAAAACTTTGCTTGTTTTCAGATTAAATGATTGTTTATGTAGACAATATGAAAGAATCATAATAAAAATACTAGAATTAAAAACTATTATACTGCCAGGAGTGGTGGTGCACGCTTGTAATCCCAGTACTTTGGGAGGCGGAGACCGGAGGATCGGGGTTCGAGGCCCGCCTCAGCTCTCTCTCTCTCTCTCTCTTTCCCTGTCTCTCTCTCCCTGTCTCTCTCTACTTAGTGAGGCCCTCCGCAACTTCGTGAGACCCAATTTCAAAATGAAGTATAAAAAATAGGGCTGGGGGTGTAGCGCGGAGGTAGAACGCCCGTGGGTTCAATCCCTGGTACCGCAAAACAACAACAACAACAAACTATTATACTGTCGTTAAACACATCAGGCTAATGTACAAATATCACAGTGGAATTTGAAATAAAAAACCCATTACAATTTACATTAACTCCTAAATCAAATGCATAGGTATAAATCTAACAAAATATGTGCAAAATCTATGTGAGAAAAACCATACAATTCTGATGAAAGGTATACAAGAAGTAAATTAATGAGATATTCCACTTTCAGGGACAGGAAGAAGCAATATTGTCAAGATGTAAATTCTTGCCAGATTAATCTATAGATTGAAACTAGTCCCAATCAAAATCTCAGCAAGCCAGGTGTGGTGGCACACACCTGTAATCCCAGTACTTGGGATCTCAGGTTCCTGGCCAGCCCAGCAACTTAGTGAGACCCTGTTTCAAAAACAAAACAAAACTAAAATAGGGCTGGGGATGTAGCTCAGAGGTAGAATGCACCTGGGTTCAATCCCAGTACCACAAAATAAATAACAAATGAATAAATAAATAAATCTCAGCAAGCTATTTTGAGAATATCTACAAACTTATTCTAAATATTATATGTAAAAGCAAAAGAGCCAGAATAGTCAGCCCAATAGTGAAGAAGAAAAAGTCAGAGGACTGACATTAACCAACTTTAGGATGTACTATGAAGCTACAGTAATTAACATAATGTGACTTTGGTGAAATAATAGACAAATAGATCAATGGAGCAGACCAGAAATAGACCCACCTAAGTACAGTCAACTAATCTTTGGCAGAAGAGCAAAAGCAATTCAATGAAGCAAAGGCTGTCATTTCAGCAAATGAATCTAGACACACACCTTACATCCTTCACAAAAATTAACTCAAAATGGATTCTAGACCTAAATATAAAACACAAAACTCTAAGAGTCTCAGAAAATAAGATAGGAGAAAGCTTAGATGGCTTGGGTATGACAATGACATTTAGATATAGCACCAAAGTTATGATCCATGAAAGAAATGTTTGATAAATTGGACTTTATTAAATAATGATACATTTCTCTGTGAAAGACATTGCCAAGAGAATAAGATAAGACATAGACTGGAAGAAAAAGTTTTCATTATTTATCTGATAAAGGACTGTTAATATGGAATTTTTAAAATTCAACAATAAGAAAAATTATAACCTGATTTTAAAAATGGGTAATGCACCTGAAAAGATACCTCACCAGAGAAGATGTGTTAGTGTCAGGCAGACGTGAAAAGTTTGTCATTAGAGAATTGCAAACTAAATTGTCATGACACAATTTCAAATTAAAGCATAAATGAGATCCACTACACACATATTAAAGTGGTCAAAATCAAAACACCAGCAATACCAAATGTCCACAAGGATATATATTAACAGGAATTCTCCTCCACTGCTGTGAGTGGGAGAGGTGCAGAGCAGTAGAGCCACTCTGCGAGAGTGTGGCGGTTTCTTACAAAACTAAACACTCTTACATACAATCCACCAATCAAGTGCATTGTTATTTTCTTAAATAATTTGAAAACTTTGTCTACACAAAAGCCTAAAAAACAGATGTTTAAAGATAAAGTTTTATTCATAACTGCCAAAATTCGAAAGCAACCAATTTGTCCTTCAGTATATGAATGGATAAACTGTTGTACATACAGACAGTGGAATATGGGATAATGGAATAATTTTATTCCATATTCCATATGGGAATATGGAATAAAAAATATGGGCTGTTAGGCCATAAAAAGATATGGAAGGGAGCCAGGCATGGTGCTCACACCTGTAATGCCAGTACTTTGGAGACTGAAACAGCAAGATCGCAGGTTCAAGACCAGTCTCACCAACTTGGCGAGACCCTCACCAACTTAGCAAGACCCTGTTTCAAAATAAAAAAAGAAGTAAAATAGGGCTGTGTGTGTAGCTCAGAGATAGAATGTCCCTGGTTTCAATCCTTACTGAAAAAATAATTAAAAAGACACGGAAGAGTTTACATGTTAATAAATGAAAGAAGCCAATCTCAAAAATCTATATATTGTACAATTACAACTACATGGCATTCTGGAAAAAAGCAACTATTGAGACAGTAAAATCAGAGATTTCCAGGTGTTAGAGGAGATGGTGGGATGATGTGCAGAGCACAGATGATTTTTTAGTGTAATAACTATTCCATATGATTCTATATGGTGAATGTGTCATTTTTCATTTGTCAAAACTTATAGAATGCACAATGTTAAGAGTGAAACCTAAACTACGAACTCTGGATAATAATGTGTTAATGTGGGATCACGGATTGTAACAAATGACCATTGCAGTGTGGCTTGTTGATGGTGGAGGAAGTTGGAGGCAGGGGGTGTATGGGAACTTGCTCTACTCCCCAGTCAATTTTACTGTAAATCAAAAATTTTCTAAAACTAAAGTTTTATAATTAAAATAAAATTGAAGACAATAAAATGAATTTTAATATAATGAACAGTATTTCAGCCAATTCTGTTATATAAAATGTAATATATGCTGTTTTAAAAATAAATGACATATGCTCTTTAAAAATAACTCAGGGTATCCAGATTCCCTCAGGTATAGGTATATTAAGAGATTCTACTGACCTCACATGACTTAGTTATATATCAAAGCACTGTATAGTTAAGCTGGATATGGTGGTGCATGCCTGTAATCTCTACTTGGGAGACTGAGACAGGAGGATCACAGGTTCAAAGCCAGCCTCAGCAATTTAGTAAGACTCTCAGCAACCTAGCAAGACCCTGTTTCAAAACTAAAAATAAAGAATCCCGAGGGCCTAGCTTGGAGGTAGAATGTCCTTGAGTTCAACCTCCAGTATTGAAATAATAAATAAATAAATAAATAAATACTGTATAGCTATATTATTTAAATTAATTTAAATCACTTCTTTAGAACTAGGATTTTTCATCTTTACCATAAACTACACCTTCTGACTTCACTCAATGCTAGATGGATTGAATTATTCATATAATTATAACTATAGTATTATGTGGCTATTTGTATTGCTTTCTTGCAAGAAAATAAAGACACATTATTGGCCATAGGATGCCAAGGTATTCAATTTCTTGACATCCTTTTACTGGTGGGAGACATACGTTATTGAATATTTAATTCATGGGGGTTGTTAACTAAAGACAGTTACTGGTTTTGCAGTTCCATGGAGATTCCGTGATCTGTTCCTTTTATAATGGGATGGTGAATGGCAAACGTGCCTTAAAGCTAGAAGGAAAAGTCATTTTGTGATGGACATATTATTGACAAGCTTCCTTTTAAAAATGTATACTGCTATCAAACATTTATACATGTAATTACAGAAGACAAACACACACTCTATCTCATGTAACATAAGCAGGCATGTGTGTTGACAACAAAGGGGCAGAGAAATGTGGGGAGAACAATAGTTTCTATCGCTGTGTATACTCTATTACATGAAACTCTCAAGAAGGCATAAGACTTTCATGGATTTGTTTTAATTTCCACAAAGGACATGCATCTTAAGAGATAAAACTCCTTCCAAATGAGCAGTCTGTTTCGCGTGATGAAGTATCTTCATATGTTTAGGCGTTATGCTTAACATAAGAAGCTGGGTGCTGCGGTCATCATTTCTGGGTATCAATGAGGGGACCACAGGAAAATCGTTTGACTTGAATAGTTTCAGAATATAAAATAAGAGCTTTGAGATACTTTATATTATCTTCAAATTCTGTCCATGTTCTTCATGAGGAAGTAAACATGGTGACTTTGTTTGGACAACTTTTTATCATTATACTATTTATAAACACCTCCCAAACAGAAATTTTCATCAAGGTTTCTAGTAGCAAAAAAGCATACAAAACATGATCAAGTATGAGAATTTTAATTTCCTATTTGTCTTATAGATAAGTTCATCTTAATACTTTACTAAACAGCTTGACTCCTGTTTGGCAAGAAATGTCATTTTTGTAATTCTTTAAATGGGAGGGAAGGAAGGTCAGTCAGGCTCTTAAGAGTCAGAAAAAGCCGGGCAAAGTAGCGCACACCTGTACCCCCAGTACTTGGGAGGCTGAGGCATGAGGATCAGGCTTGAGTCCAGCCTAAGCAATTTAATGAGACTTTGTTTCAAAGTAAAAAATAAATTAGGTCCGGGGGTGTATCTCAGAGGTAGAATGCCCCTGAGTTCAATCTCCAGTATCAAAATAAAATTTTAAACAAGTCAAAAAAAGGTCCAGGATATTTGCCCTCTTAGTCATTTATTTACTAAGTAATGGCCAAGAATATTAATATAACTTGGAAGTTTTGACTCATTTAATTAGTTACACATTCTATTAGCTATGTCTCCAAATATGAAAAATATAAATACCAAATTAAACAATAGTAAAGGTAAAACATCTTACCTCTGCCTTATTAAGCATCTATAAACACAGAGCTGTATTAAAGATAGGTCAGATACCTGCGGTGTAAATCCAGGAGTGATGCTAAAATTAGTGGAAATAGACAAAATAGAGAAATGTATAGTTTCCACAAGTTATGGCAGGGGGTGTTCAGTCGGGTTGAGGAGAAGGTTGTGCCCTCTAACAGACATACTCAACTAAAAGCAGATTTTCATCAATAGCTGAAAAGGAGGAAGTCCTGGACGATAACTGCAGAGTACTGGGGCAGAGCTGAACAGCGTAGCAGACACCCGTCCCTGGCTGGACAATCTTTCTTCCTTGCTTTTCCCTCATAGTACACTTACCCTCAATCCTCAATGAATACTGTACTCACATTTAAAAAATTACCATCTTAAAGTTCATCAAACAATTCCAAATATTTATATTTTTCACTGAGTTATTATATAACCGTTTATTTCCATATTTAAATCCTATAAGATGATTATTATGATGACCAAGTTACTAATTCATTAGGCTATTTTCTGTGCAACTTACTGATATGGTCCATAAAAACACTATCAATCTCCACACAAAAACCTGCATGCAGATGTTTATAGTTCCCCAAATTTGGAAGCAACCAAGATATCCTTCTATAGGTGAATGGATAAATTATGCTATACCCAGACAATGGAATATTATTCAGCACTAAAAAGAAATCATCTACCAGGCCATTAAAAGACATGGAGAAAACTTCGGGACACATTACTAAGTAAAAGAAACCAGTCTGAAAAGGCTACATGCTATATGATTACAATTGCATAATATACTAATAAAAGGTAAAACTATAGAGACAGTAAAAAGTTCCATGACTGTCAAGGATTAAAGGGAAAGAAGGAATTAATAAGTGAAGCACATAGGATTTTTAGGGTAGTGACACCAGTCTGTATGATCCTATAGTGTTGGGTAAATGTCATTTTGCATTGTTCAAATTCACAGCATGTGTAACAGCAAGGGTGAACTCTAACATGAACTATGGACTCTGGGTAATAATTGTGAGCCGATGTAGGTGCATTGATTGTGGCAAATGTACTACTCTGGTGAGGGATGTTCTTTGGAAAGTCTGTGCATAAGGAGAAAGGGGACTATGTTGAACTCTGTACTTTACAAAAGGTCAAGTCTAGTAACAGTAACAAACCTGTCCAGGGTAGAAGACCCAGATCAGTTTCACCTCCTACCATGGCTCCTGCTTGCCTCTTCCAATCTCTGATTTTTTACTTTTGAAACTTGGTAGCATTTCTCACCCAGAACACAAATTCAGCCCTAAGTCTATATTTTACTTGACACTGTTAAAACCCTTTCACATGTGTGGGCCCCATTTTCCCATCTCAAATGAACACTTTTTTCTTGTAAAATATAGCCCAGAGCTGGACTCACTATGATTAGGACAGTCTCATGACTTATTATATTCTAATACCAGCTTAATTGAGGCCTATTGGATTATACAGATTCTTAAACTATGGCTTATAAAAAATCTCTTTCTCAGAATATCTGACTGCTTCAGAGGAAATAATCATACTTAAGAAGCTGAGACCTGCATCCCTAAAGGGTTTTGCCCTTATTAAATCTTATCTGCCATTGTGCTGCCTGATCTGTTAATGTTCAGAATTTGGAGTTGAGTGTAAGCAAAGCACGACATTTGAAAATGGAGTTGGAGGAAACACCAAAGCTGTTTGGAAAATAAAACGACTTTAGAATCACGTACATAAAACATACATTGGTGAGAAAGTGCTTATGAGAAAACTAATAATATCTCTTTTCCTTTGTGAAAAAATGACTAAATAAAATTACCTGAAATCATGTTGTCTTATAAAAAGATCATCTTTCTTTGTCTGCTTTGCCTGGGAATGAGTCTGAATACTGAATTTACAGTATTAGCAGTTCATTGAATGGTTCATTTTCAAAGTAGTTTGCTAGATCTCTTGAAGTGTGGAAACTCACATTGATTATCTCTGTTTTTTCCTCTACTTCCATCAGGACTTGATACAAAAAATAATTACTATAGCATGGTAGCATGTATTGAAATTTCCTTATGTGTAAAATCCAAGGCCCAGGCCATTTGGAGACATTGGATTTACACCAGGTTCTTTAAAAGCTAACACTCTGTTATCTGTTCATACTTCTGTAGCAAAATATATATTTTTTTTTGCGGTACCGGGGATTGAACCCAGGGGCGTTCTACCTCCGCACTACGCCCCCGGCCCTATTTTTTTTATACTTTATTTTGAAACCGGGTCTCACGAAGTTGCGGAGGGCCTCACTAAGGAGAGAGAGAGAGAGAGAGAGAGAGAGAGAGAGAGAGAGA
>PVJS01016423.1:0-37515 GCA_004027185.1 Glis glis | reverse complement strand
TTTATTCTTTATTTTGAAACAGGGTCTCACTAAGTTGCAGAAGGCCTCACTAAGTAGCTGAGGCCAGCCCCGAACCCCAGTCCTCCGGTCTCAGCCTCCCAAGTACTGGGATTACAAGCGTGCGCCACCACGCCCAGCTCTTGAACTTTTACTCTCTTGTATCATTCTCTAACTATTCCCTACTGTCTGAAATCATTTGGGATGAAAATGTTCTAAAAAAACAAAAAAAGAAAGGAGGTGGTTATGGACTAATTTTTTGATGCTTTAAATTTCTCTTCTATCTCCATCCAGCTTCTTCATATACTGCACTCTGACGTGGTCCAGAGTAGAAGTGAAATAGCCTTTCCAGCTGTGGACCTTCAACCTGATCTGAAAAGCTCCTGCCCTTTTTTGTCCTTCTCCCTTGGATGAGGTAGTTTCATGAGGTTAATACTCAGTCATACTTTGAAAAATTCCTCATGGAGAGAAAGACTTTTATGAGGGCATGACATGGGAAAATTGTGAATGCAGTACACAGAAAATTAGTCTGTGTGCCCTCCTGGCTCGGGGCTTGCAGGATGTATAATATGGCGAGACTTCGTGCATTCCTAAGCTTAGCTGTGTGACACTGCTCTCCCCTCTCTCACCAAGGTGACTGAAGATATTTTCAGTTCATCTGTGCTTATTTCTGCCAGTCCAGCTGCCTTTCAACTACTAGAATTGGCTCCAGACACTACATTTCATATCTGATCATAACTTCCTGTAGGAGGCATTACACTTTTATTCCAGTGACAGTTTGCTTGGGAGAGTCTACCTAACCAGGTTCTATGGAAGCCAGGGATTCCTGTTTTCTTGATTTCATAGCCTTAAGGCTGTACTATATGTTAAACTATTGAGTTCAGAGAATTAAGTAGTTTTATAAATATATCTTCCAATTTGATAATATATAAAAACACAGACATATGAACATAAGCAATCTGCAATCTACTTTCTTTTCTTTGTTTTTTTTTAAACAGGATCTTTCTAAGTTGTTGAGACTGGCCTTGAACCTGTGATACTCCTGTCTCAGCCTCCCAGGTACTAGGATTACAGGCATACATCACTGCACCCAGCTAGCAATCTGCAATTTTAAAGACTTCCTTGCTTACTGCCTTGAATGAATTAACATATATTCTAATTCCTCTTTATATAATATTCCATTCTTGTTACTGAAACCCACTGTTTGCCATAGTACAGTAAAGACATTTATCAGTGGATGTGTGTTTGTGTGTGTGTGCATGTCATATACTAGCAGATCTAAACTTATAGTCATCATTCTGATTAAAGACTAGCTTATTTTGTGAGTTAATTGGCTACTACACTTTGTGAAATAAACATCTGATTTTCAGCTTTTCTCTACCTGTGACAAAAGAAAATTATAGTCTATAAACAAAAATTCTCCAATGAATGGTGACTGGAACTCATAGGTTCTAGGTATGCGTTGTGTTATTCCAATGAAATATCATCGCTTTAGAATGAGCTGCTATAAATTGGAAACATGGCCACAAAAGTTTCCCCTCCTTTATCCATGCCCTTCTGCAGTGTGGTATTAGAGTTCTTCCCATTGAGAGGTATGAGTCATTTATTTCTTGACAACTTGAATATATTTCGCTCGCACGACTTGCTGTGGTTGATGAGACATTCATGAATGTGCAAGCAGAGAGTTGCAAAGAACTTGCCCATTGTGGCCCTTCCTTTTGATGTCCTTGGACTCATTCAACTAAAATGTGAACAAGTGCCAGGCATGGTGGCACACATCCATCATCCCAGTACTTGGGAGGCTGAGACAGGAGGATTGTAGGTTTGAGGCCAGCCTCAGCAAATTTAGCAAGACTCTCAGCAGCCCAACAAGATCATGTTTCAAAACAAACTAACCAGATCTGAGGGTGTAGTTCAGAAGTAGAATGCTTCTGAGTTCAATCCCCAGTAACACACACACACACACACACACACACACACACACACACACAATGAATAAGTCCATATTTAATGAAAGATGAGAGACCACAAGGAGAAATGGCTTCAGTCATCCCAGGGGTTCAAGGCAAAACCATCTCAAACCAGTCAGCCCCAACGAACCCACTAGCTAGTGGCAGACACAGTGAGCCCAGCCCACATCAGCCAAACCCATCTCAAGCTAGAAAAACAGCCTATCCGCGCCCAGCTCAAATTGACAACCCACAAAACCAGGGATAAACAGAGGACATTGTTTAAAGCACTGAGCTTTGAGGAAGTTTATTTTGAATCAAAGGGTAACTGATACAGTTGCCATAGCAACTGTCACAGCCTGTTTTCCTTGGCTTCGTAGAACAGAGATGAAACTGCTCTTTAAATCCTCTTACCTCGATTTTTCCAGGTGACAGTTGAATTTCAGAAAGTAGCAGTTCAGGAAAAACATGCTGTGTTCCAAATGTACCACTGAGGGAGAACATTTCAAATCTTGTAGCAGCATTTTCTGCTGGCTTCCCACAAGTTTCCAGACTAGTAGTTTTACACTTTAGCATCGTGCATACCTGTGTGGAACAGATACGGGCAAAATACAATAGCCAACGTCTCAGTTACTTGCCCTAGAACTGTTGACTTGGTTTTTAACCATAGCAAGGTAAAACTCCCTTTCCCCACAAAGAGATTTAGATCATATTTCTTATAATTATCTGCATTCTTGAGAATGTTAAATGATTTGAGAATCAACCCACTTCTTGGATAGCAAGTGGATTTAAAGAAAGAAGTCAGTTTAGAATTAAATCATTAGTTTGGTATGTTAGATGATGGCATTGAAGCTCTTTGGACAATAATAGTACTAATGTCAAAAGGATGAATAAATTTTGACCACCCCTGAACCTCACCTCTCTTTCCATATCATTTTCTTTAGAAGAAGACAATAAGGCATGGAGTATTAAAAAATGCAAATTCAAGCTGGGTGTGGTGACCCAGGCCTGTAGTCCCAGTACTTGGGAGGCTGAGATAGGAGGATCGCAGGTTCAAGATCAGCCTCAGCAATTTAGCAAGACCCTGTTTCAAAATAAAAAATAAAGTAGGGCTGGGGGACATAGCTTGGAGGTCGAATGCCTCTGGGTTCAATCTCTATCAACACACACACACACACACACACACACACACAGCAAATCCATAGCCAGTACACTATAAAAAGTTTCCATCTTTAAAATTTGTCATCTGAAGGAAACAAAAAAAGATTAGGACATCTTATTAGAAGGAGGATTGCTGGTTCATCAGCCTCAGCAACTTAGCGAGACTCTCAGCAACCTAGGGAGACACTGTTTCAAAACGAAAAATAAAAAGATCTGAGGATATAGCTTAGAGGTAGAATGCCACTGGATTCAACTCACAGTACCACAAAAAAAAAAAGAAAAAGAAAATAAGACTTTGTATTTAGATTGTTGGAAAACCTAATTAAGTAAGACTTCTGGAATTTTGCCACAATATGCAAATTAGTTCAGGTGTCAAATAGAATGTCCTTGTGTTTGGGTTTTATTTCTTTAATGTGCTCAGAGCAAGAAATTAAAAATTAGATTAATTCCTATGGCAAAATTAGATTAATCCGTGTGTGTGTGTGTGTGTGTGCGTGTGTGTGTGTGTGTGTATGTGAGAGAGAGATACTGTCCCCGCATGGAGCCACTCCAAGATAAAGCACTTGGATTCATGAAACAAATATGAAACAAATATGTAATGTACTGACACCTACATATTCCCTTTAACTAAGCTGAGATTACCTGCCAGTACTCTCTTTTCCTTCTGCCGTGAAGTCCTGTAAAAGCTCCCAGAACATATACTTCATTCTCTTCTTTTTCTAGCATTCTGTAGCTTAAATGACAGCATAACTCTTTTTGACAGATCGTAAGATTTCCTAAATTTTCAACAAGTTCTGTGAAGTTGAACTCATCCCGGGAAATAAATCCCCCAAAAGTTTTGTTCTGCACTGGGAACGGTTTGATGGTGGTGGCGTAGGCACTCCAGTTCACGGCTGTCGGGTAGGCAGGAGAGAGCCGGGGATGCACATCCACCTCTGACAGGAGGAGCTTTCCCGAGCCCGTTTCCATGTCGTAATGGTACACTTTGGGAGAGTGTGGTGCATAGATGCCACTCCCTGGGAAGGGAAGACCAGTCTTTTTAAACAACAACAACTACAACAACAACAACACACACACACACACACACACACACACGCACGCGCGCGCGCGCCAATTTCCCCATCAGCATTGGACATGTGATCGTGTCACCATATTAGTGACAATGAGAGGGCATACAGGGTTCCACTTACACTGCACACCTAACTGCTTCTCCTATTCTCTACGGGAAGGGACTCAAGGAGATGTCCGACGGTCTCATTTCAAATAAGCTTTGAATATAATAGCATTACTTATTTGCATTATGGAAAGTTAAACCAAATATAAAAATCTTAGTGTTCAGGACTTCCAGAAAGGTGGAGAAAAGGAGCGCAGAGTTCTCTCCTGTTCTCCACTGTGGTGGTTTTCAGATAGGCCCACAAATTCTTCAACACTCCTCTCTCCAATGAGGGGATCTAGTTCCCTTACCCTGGACCTCGAGACTCACTTCAAATGAGCAGAACATAGCGAAAGTGAGGTGATAATTGGTCAAAAATGGAAAAGTGGTTTCTTCCTGTCTGTCTCTGACTCTTTATGTCTCTGTCTCATCACTGGCCCTGGGGGAAGAGAGCTGCCATGTAATGAGGTTATATTCATTCATTCATTTGTATATGTTTGTATTTATTTATTTGTTGGCACTGGGGATTGAACCCAGGAACAATCTATCTCTGAGCTACACCCCCAGCCCTATTTTATTATTTTTTTATTTTGAAACAGGGTCTCAATAAGCTGTGAAAGACTTCTATGAGTTGTTGAGGCTGGTCTCAAACCTGTGATCCACCTGTCTCAGCCTCCCAAGTACTGGGATTACAGGTGTGTACCACCACACGCAGACCAACACCCTGGGGTTACATTTATCATACAGCCCAATGGAGAGGTAAGTGGCAAGAAACAAAGGCCTCCTGTCAACAGCCGTGAGGAACTGAGAGTTCCTGCCAGTGACTATGTGCGCCAGCCTCCCTGGACACAGACCCACCTTCACATGACGCGCCGGCCCGGCCAACAGCTGGACGCAACCTGAGAACGCAGCCTGAGCTAGAACCACCCAGCCAAGCCACTCCCAGACCCCTGATGAACCGAAACTGTGAGATGACAAATGTTGGATGTTTTAAGCCATGTTTACTTTTAACTTTTATGGTAATTTGTTTTGTGGCAGCACATAAATAATATGATTCTGCACCTTTGCCAGTTCTGAGCACATCTCTGTTCAGTTCCCTGTTTGGCCACTTGCTAGCTGGGTAGCCTTTGGCAAGTCATCTGCAATCTCTGTCTCAGTTTTCTAATCGGTACATTGGGCTGTTAATACCCATCACATAGAGTTGCGATGATTATACAAAGTTGTACACGTAAATGTTTTAGCATGACCATAGCTATTATTATCAACCACTAGCTTTTTTATTGTGGAAAGATGGCAGATAAAATGAGAATTTCAACAAAAGAGCAAAAAATTAAGACAGATCATGTCTGAGGCATTAGTTTCTCCGTATTTAGCAGTGTAAGCGACACACCTCACCCGGCTACGGATTTACCTGTCATCTTCAGGCTGACATTGTGTGTGTTGGCTACAAGCAGATTAACTCGCATTCCCATTGCCCAGGCCGAATGGAATTCAATCGCTGTCAAAAGGGGCAAAACATTCATCCAAGCTGTGGGAAACACAACGGTATCCACTTGGAGGTCTTCCACCAGGGTAACTGCAGGATCGCGGAACAGTATATCAAAGCACGTGAAAATGCCGAACTTTCCAAATGTGGTGTTGAAAGTCACCAACTCTGGCTTTTGAGGGGCATCAAACTGAAACTCCCAGTAGAGGTGGTACTACAATAAATACATAGACAAGCACTAGCAAAACCTTGTTTATGGAAGAGATGACTCCTAAAACCCCCAAAGTTAGTGAAAGATGCGGCTGTGGTGGACAACAGGAAATCTGGACAGTGAATGAACCTGCATCTGGAAGAACATTTCCAAGGGAAGTGTTGAGGAGCAAGCAGCAGATGCCCACAGTGTCTCTCATCTCTTCTCCCCCCACTCAAGAGCAAATCTCTCCCCATGGACCCCAGAGACTACGAGCTTCTTAAAAGATGAAGATGTGCATTGTTCTCCCCGAAACCCCTGGTACCTGGAAACATAATAGACACAGTGAAGAGCTGTGAGTCAGATAAAGACATCACCCCTCTCGCTTTATAATGTTCCATCCAAACTAATCTCAGGGACCCTTGCCCAGCTTTTAAAATTACCGTTCAGAGCCGGGCGTGGTGGCGCACGTTTGTAATCCCAGTACTTGGGAGGCTGAGACTGGAGGATCCAGGTTCATGGCCAGCCTTAGTTACTTAGTGAGGCCCTCCACAATTTAGTGAGACCCTGTTTCAAAATAAAGAATAAAAAATAGGGCTGGGGGTGTAGCTTGGAGGTAGAATGCCCCTGGGTTCAATTCCCAGTATCGCAAAATAAATAAATAAATAAATAAATAAATAAATAAATAAATAAATAAATAAATAAAATTACTGTTCAGAAGAAATGCTCATTAATTCTTTCCAATTCCTTTGGAAAAACTAACTTAATCTAATATAATCATCAGGGTCAATAGTTAATAAAATGGTTGTAAGACAGGGAATGCTAAGGATTGAGGAGACGAATCAGATCTCTCTAAATTTCTCTCTTTTTCTTTCCTTCTTTCTTTCTTTATTTTCTTTCTTTCTCTTGCTTTTTTTTTTTTCTCTTTGTGGTACTGGGGATTGAACTTAGGGGCATTCTACCTCTGAGCTATCCCCCCAGCCCTTCTTATGTTTTTGTTTTGAAACAGGGACTCACTAGGTTTCTGAGAGTCTCTATATTGCTGAGGCTGTCCTCAAACTTGTGATCCTCCTATCTCAGCCTCCCAAATACTGGGATTACAGACCTGCACCACCACTCCTGGTTCTAAATTTCTTTTCTTTTTTTTTTTTTTTTTTGCGGTACCAGGGATTGAACCCAGGGGCGTTCTACCTCCAAGCTACACCCCCGGCCCTATTTTTTATCCTTTATTTTGAAACCGGGTCTCACGAAGTTGTGGAGGGCCTCACTAAGTAGCTGAGGCTGGCCGCGAACCCGGATCCTCCGGTCTCAGCCTCCCAAGTACTGGGATTACAAGCATGCACCACCAAGCCCAGCTCTAAATTTATTTTCTATTAAAACAAAGAAATTTAATTTTATTGGCATTTTAAGAATTGATCAACAATGATACTTCCATTAGGTCCATATGTCAGAGGTCATGAATGTTCCCCAAGGTACAGTGAGGGAGAGTGAGCACTCCAACTGAGACAGGATGCCTGCGGGTCCCACACAAGCCTGTCCACGGCCACCGGGCTGCCCTGCAGTGCACTTGGACCTGGTGAAGCGGGTTGGCCAACCATGTAACCACTATTAACTAAACCAACACTCGCAGCATGGAAGGGACAAGAGCTTTAAAATGGCTTTTGCAAGCTGGGCATAGTAGCACATGCTTGTAATCCCAGTACTTGGGAGGCTGAGACAGGAGGATCGCAGGTTCACAGCCAGCCTCAGCAACTTAGTGAGGCCCTCTGCAACTTAGTGAGACCCTGTTTCAAAATAAGGAATAAAAAAATAGGGTTGGGATGTATAGCTCGGAAGTAGAATGACCCTGGGTTCAATCCCTAGTACC
Organism: Glis glis; assembly: GCA_004027185.1. NCBI lineage: Eukaryota > Metazoa > Chordata > Mammalia > Rodentia > Gliridae > Glis > Glis glis. The sequence goes on along the minus strand of PVJS01016423.1, from coordinate 29,712 downwards.
ACACACACACACAAACACACAAATGACTTTTGCATCAAAAGATACTACTTCTAATAATAAAAAGATAACACTAATAATGCAAACTAATCTACACAAGAAAATGAAAAAGCTGACATTTTTATTCCTAGTATAAGACACATTTTAAGAAGAAATGATAGTTTAATTATATATGAGGTCATCAAAACCCGCAGTTATAAAAAAAGGTTTTGAGAGCTGGGTGTGGTGGCACACGCTTGTAATCCCAGGCTGAGACCAGAGGATCCGGGTTCATAGCAGCCTCAGCTACTTAGTGAGGCCCTCGCAACTTAGTGAGACCTAAAGAATAAAATATAGGACTGGGGATGTAGCTCAGAGGTAGAATGCCCCTGGGTTCAATCCCCAGTACTGCAAAATATTAAATTAAATTAAATAAAAAAGGTTTTGAAATTGTTGTATTGTATTGTATTATATTTATAAATATACAAATATATATACATATATTGAGGAATCATGTTTAAAATTTTTCTAGTAGACATACATAAACGAAATCACTTGAATACCACTGGTTTAATATAATTCTTATTAATATTTGAGACTTCCAGGAAATAACTTCTCCCCTGAAAAGATTCTAAGGCTACAATTTAAGGTGCTTAGAAAAAACATCAGGGGAGGGGAAGGTACAGTCACCCTGACTACATCTCATACCCGTTTAAAGGACAGTCTTTGTCCCTACTCAGTTTAGTATAGAAGTGTGACTTGTGGGTTACTTTCCTTTTGGAATTACTGTCATAAACAATGTGTATATGTGAGATTATACCAACATCATTCTCAGTGCTACATGTGGGGGGGAGGCGGGGGGGAAGCGGGGGGAGGGACACCAAGAGCTGTGTGCATGTATGTTAACACCAAACTGATACTCATTGTGAAGTGAGACTACAATGCACCAATAAAAACATAAAAAAATAAAAAAAATAAAATTAAAAAAAAAAAGAATTCAACGTAAAAATTCTATGGTTTGATCTTAAAGCTACAAGAAGGTAATTAAATTAATTGGTGTAGAAAATAAAGTATTTTGTGATTTGTTAAAAAATTAACTTATGTGAAACTGATTTGTATAACTTTGAAACATCTTCATACCATTTCAGTATTCAATGGGGTCCACATTACGGTTACCTTTGTATCTTTTGCATCAATATTATATATTGTTTTATGTACACAAAAACTTTATCTCAATCCTAGACCATTGCAATAGTTTTCTAACAGGTCTCTGTCTACATTTTTTTTTTGAGATTAGCTTTTTTTCTAAAATGCCATTTTCTTTATTATTCATTTGCATTAAAAAAATCCCTGGTAATGTCATGTCATCTAGGGAATGAAGCTCAAACTCCCAAACACAGCAGTCTATATCCGCTCATCTGGCTCCACATCCTCACATCCCATGTCTGCCTCTCTCTCTTACCTTGTGGTAACGTGCTACCAGTTTTCCCTCCTCATCATATACCACATTGGTATTGTATTGATAATAGCCATTAGGAGGACATGCGGTGTCACGGGAATCACATGGCTTTTTGTCTCCAATATTTGCCACGACATAAATAGAGTTGTTCCTGGCCAGGCAGCTGAGTCTTGCTTGTACTGGTGTGTGACCAAATCTAAATCAAATTTCAATAAAGACATTTCAATTTTTAAATGTATTTAACTCATTCCATACAGAGGAAATAACAACAGTAAGGGCCCATATATAAAACTGAAGTCAATAGAGAAACTACTCATAGAAAAGATCGTATTTTTTTTTTTTTGCAGTATCGGGGATTGAACACAGGGGCGTTCTACCTCCACACTACGCCCCGGCCCTATTTTTTATCCTTTATTTTGAAACCGGGTCTCACGAAGTTGCGGAGGGCCTCACTAAGGAGAGACAGAGAGAGAGAGAGCGCTGAGGCTGGCCGCGAACCCGGATCCTCCAGTCTCCGCCTCCCAAAGTACTGGGATTACAAGCGTGTGCCACCATGCCTGGCGAAAAGATCGTATTTTAAAAAACACAAATCATATTTAAACCTGATAAATATTTTCCACACCATATCTATTGCTCCAGCAGTTGCCCTCCTCCCCCTCTTCCTCCTCCGCCTTCTCCTTCTTCTACTTCTTTTTGTACTGGGGATTGAGAGGCATTCTACCTCTGAACTACAACCCCGGCCCTTTTTAGTTTTTATTTTGAAACAGGGTCCCACTAGGCTGCTAAGGGTCTTACTAACTTGCAGAGGCTGGCCTGGAACCTGTGATCCTCCTGTCTCAGGCTCCCAAGTCCTGGGATTACAGGCATGTGCTACCATACCTGGCTTTACTCTTCTGTATTATCAGTTGTCTCCTCTCTACTGGATTATTCCATCAGCATGAAATATGTTCTAGTACCTTCTATCTTAATAAAGTAAAATAGGGGCTGGGGATATAACTCAGTGGCAGAGTGCTTGCCTAGCAAGCACATGGCCATAGGCTCAATCCTCAGTAACCCCCCCACACACACACAGATGGCAAAATAAAATAAAAACCTCTCTTGACCCTACATGCCCTTTCAAATATTGTTTCGGTTCTCAGTTCTGCCTTGACAGCAAATCTCTTTGAGAGAGCTGTGCGTCTTGCTGTCTCCAGTCCCTCCTGTCCATTGTCGTTTGAAGCACTCCAGTTGATTTTCGTCTGTGTCATCTTAACCCTCACTAGTGCCAGCAATGACTTCACATCTTACTTTATCTCGTCTGACTTATCTTCAGCGAGAACTCGTTCTCCTGCTCATCAGTTGTTCTTCTCATTCTCCTTGGCTGGTTCCTCCTCATCTCCTCTGAGTCTAAATGCTGGGGTTTTCCAGAGCTCAAGCCTTTTCTCTAACTCACTCCACAGTGAACTCATCCTGGTGTTAACAACCATCTGTATGTGTCTTCTGATTTTCTAGTTCCATATCTAACCTGTGTCCTCACGCCAGACGATTTATATAATTGCCAGGAGGATCTCTCCACCTGGATATCTACAAGGCAGCACAAATTTAAGATGCAGAAAAGCAAATTGCTGATTTCCATCCTCAGACCTTCTCTTCCTTCAATGCTCCCTCTGTCTGGAAAGCTCAAACTCATTCCTCTAGTTGAATTATGTATGCCTATGGTGGGTGGTAATGCAAACCCATTTTGTTCCTTCTACTCAAGGACTATGAAAGAGGTGTTTGTGAACCATATGGAATGAGCTCCACCCAACCTTCACTAGCTCCTGTAGCTACTGTGTTCTTTGACTTTTCTATAAATTTGCAACATGCATTGCTTTTAACAAGAAATCTAGAATTCAGCTATTGTCCTCTTTTCCTTCACAAAAGACAGTTTCTTACAAAGACCATAAAAGGCAACCTCTTGAACAGGAAGAAGGAAATATCCACCACCCTGAAACTTTGTCTCCTCTTAGTGCACTCAGTCACTCTCTCTAGAGCTCAGAAGAGCTGTTACGCCATATCCTTAGAGAAACTTCAGAATCACAGAAATGCCTGAAAAAGTGTGGTACCAATGATTCTCCACCAAGAACGTGGCAGGCTAATGTTTAATAAACTCAATTTGAGGAAGAAGAATGAGGGAAGGAATGAGAGACTGAGAGGAAGAGAGAAGAGGAGAAATGATTGAGAAAAGAATGGGTATGAAAGAGAGATCAATTTCTGGGATCAAGAGCCCGCATCCTGTACCTTAACCGATCGTCTTCCAGCCATCCTAGACAGTAGGACCCGTGTATTCTGTGTGTACTTACATTTATTAAATATTTTATATTAGAAGGTTTCTAAGTAACCACTTCCCAGGGAAATTAGCTCCATGAACCTAGGGAAATGCAGGTTTTTCCTTTTCTTTTCTTTTTTGGTCCCAGTTATTGAACCCAGGGGCATTCTACCTCTGAATTATACCTCCAACCTCTTTTATTTTTTTATTTTAAAACAGGGTCTCACTAGGTTGCTAAGGGTCTTGCTAAATTGCTGAGGCTGGTCTAGAACCTGTGATCCTCCTATCTCAGCCTCCCAAGTAGTGGGATTACAGGCATGCACCACCATGCCCAACTGGGAAATGCAGTTTTATAGCAGAAGGTCATATGATTCACTAGGAAGTCCATGATAAGGTCTTTCTGCCTAGGAAGCAGACTTCAGGACAGACAGCCTCGATTACATTGAAATATGGTCCCTTCAACAGAAAACCTTGGACTATTTCCCTAACACAACACACTGTCCACTTCAAGAATTATGTTACTATTTGTATTCATGGGATCCTCTTTCTTTAATTTTCCTTGTAGTAAGTACTCTGTTTACATATTTCTCCAAAATGTCATAAATATATTCAATCATAAAAGATTATTCGGTGGTATTTAACTGAGAATTTTAAAAATCTAACAAATGCCCAAGAAAAATATAACCATAACATACACCACATATATGAGAATTAAGGGTCAAGCATTTTGCTTTGAAAAATTACGTTAGAAAATTACAGCATTTTTGTCCCAAACAACTAGGTTAGTTGAAATACCTGTGGGGGTCCTGACATGGAATCCAGTTCACCTGAGGGTCCGGGATATCCTCCAGGTAAGGGAAAATGGTTTTCCTGGTAAATTTCCATCCATATACTGCATCTTCCGGAGTCACAATGATCTGAGCACCCTGTTTAAAAGCAGGCAAATCAAAATGTTTTTTTCATGTACAGTATAGACAATTCAACACTCCCGTCTTCTACCAGCTCCCATTCCCTCCCATAAATTATGGTTAGAAGAAATAAAAGAGTACCTGCTTAGCTGCCTGCACAATTGCTCTCTCCAGAATGTCTATATTCTCGTTCATGAGGAGCAAGGCATCGTCTTGAGAAACAGGTATTTCTGTTTGATTTGGCAATATGACCGCATGTTCATACACTGCAGCTATGAACGTGTCCAGAGAACCTGCAGGCAGGATAATGAAGGCAAAAACTGCTGCAGAGGTTAGAAGACAGGAAGTGATCATGGCCAAGGTTTAGTGATTTCTGAATGTGAAGGTAACAGTCAGGTCCTATTTATAGAGGGGAGAAAATTTATGTAACATTTGACTGCCAGCTACTGGGCTTTTATTTTATAATCTTAGAAGCACAACATGCCTGATCACTTATGAGGGAAAAAAATGTTTCAGTTCAATGAATACAATCAGAGAAAATTATAAGGATTAAGTGGGGTGGGTTGGTGCATGCCTGTAATCCCTATGCTTGGGAGGCTGAGACAGTAGGAGCACAGGTTTGAAGACAACCTCAGCAATTTAGTGAGACTCTCAGCAACCTAGCAAGACCCTGTTTCAAAACAAAACAAACAAACAAAGGCTGTGGATGTAGGCCAGGGTAGAATGTCCCTGGGTTTAATTCCCAGTAACACACATACACATGTGCGTGCATACACACACACACACACACACACACACACACACGCACGCACACAAAAGAATTACAAGGATTAAATTCCATGTTTTATTGATAAAATTTAGTGCTTATTTTTTAAAATTCAAATATAGTTCAATCTACCTTTTATTAATAAAAAGATAATAGTAATTAAATTTTCATATGAAAAATATAGCAAGCTGGGTGTGGTGGCACAAGCCTGTAATCGCAGTACTTGGAAGGCTAAGACAGAAGGATCACAGGTTCAAGGCCAGCATCAGTAACTTAGTGAGACCCATGGCAATTTAGCAAAACCCTGTTTCAAAAAAAAAATTTTAAAGAGGGCTGAGGTGTAGCTCAGTGGTAGAACACCCCTGAATCCAGTCCCCTCTCGGTTACCACCCTGTGGCACACCTGAGGGGAAAAGAATGACGCAGACCCAGAGCAGATTGAGAGGGGCAGGCCAAGGGGCCTCACTCTTTGGCAAAGGCCCTGCTGGACACTGGTCCACAGCTTTTATTCATTCTTGAAGGGGGAGGTTGAGGTATGGATGCTCCTGCATATGTGCAGCGCTTGGGAGGTATATTTTAACTAGTATACATGCAGCGAGGGCTAGAGGTTAACGTTTAACTTGGCTGGCCGCAGAACAATTGCAGAGTCATTGAGGTAGCGGTTAGCAATAAAACTGCTGAGGATGTGCAGAAGATCCTTGAGACAATGTTTGACAAGTGGGATATTAGGGAGCAGGCACCAGCAAGAGACATAGGAACAACGTTTACCTTGGAGGAACAGGCTGTTTCCAGTTAGCTCATCAGTCTAATCATGGCTTTCCATGACCCTTAGACCTTTCCTAGGCAAACATTGACCTGTTTCTGGCAGCCACATTCTCCACAATCCCCACTACCACAAATTATTTTTTTAAAAAGAAAGAAAAAGAAAAATATCACAACAAACATTTCATTTACTAAATTAAAAGATTGGTAACAATTTTTTGTTGTTCTGTTGAGTTAACATCACATTTATTTTTAGAAGAGGAGGAAAAAGAAAATTTTTTTTGTACTGGGGATTGAAGCCAGGGGCATTCTACCTCCGAACTATACCTCCAGCCCTATTTTATTTTGAAACAGGGTCTTGCTAGGTTGATGTGAGTCTCACTACCTGCTGAGGCTGTCCTTGAACCTGCAATCTTCCTGTCTCAGCTTCCCAAGTACTGGGATTACAGGTGTGCGCCACCACACCTGGCTGGAGAAAAATTTTTAAATATTTTCTACTAGGAGAATTCACAACAGAACAGAATCAAGAAAAAAAATTACCCAAATTGACACTCTGGCTTACCTATTGCTCTTAGAGACCCAAGAACACCTGCTCCATGTAAGGGGATTGTGATTGTACGCTGTTCACTGCTGCATCCTTAGCATCTAAAGCGCTGACTCCCCAGAGGCTGCATCCTGGGGTTGGGTCACAGGAGAAATCATGACAAGACTAAACTAACTTTCCTTCCTTCTTTCCTTTCTTCCTTCCCCCTCCCTCCCTCCCTCCCTTCTTTCCTCCCTTTCTTTTTTCTTTCCTTTGTGTGAGGTAGATGCCAGGGAAGGGGAAGCATCTAGGACTAGTGATAATAAAGATCATCTCCTTTATAACTCAGATAGTATAACTTTGGAGGTGTTTTGCTGTTAGTGTTGGTGGTAGTCCTGAGGATTGAACCAGGGGCATTCTACCTCTGAGTTACCCCCACCCCAGCCCTTTTTATTTATTATTATTATTATTATTATTATTATTATTATTTGTGGTACTAGGGATTGAACCCAGGGGCATTCTACCTCCAAGCTATACCCCCAGACTATTATTTTGAAACAGGATCTCACTAAGTAGTGGAGGGCCTAAGTAGCTGAGTCTAGCTGTGAACCTGGGATCCTCCTATCTCAGCCTCCCAAGTACTGGGATTACAAACGTGTGCCACCATTCCCGACTTTATTTATTTATTTTTTTAAACAGGGCCCCACTAGGTTGCTGAGAGTCTCGCTAAGTTGCTGAGGCTGTCCTTGAACCTGTGATCCTTTTCTCAGCCTCCCATGCATTGGGATTACAAATATGACCCACCACGCCCAGCTTAACTTTCGTTTTTGTTAAAGGAAAACAACCACATACTTTAGTAATTTTTTTTAATGCCACAACAATCACATTCGGTGACCTGAGATGCCCTCCTAGGACTCTATATTCTCCCTCCCCCAGTCCCAATACTAAGCAAAGGCTTTGTTTATTTTACCTGGACCTTTAGATAAAAGTGTCTTTATTGCCTTTAGACAGCACAGAAGAATAAAGACAAATAATAGTCATTGTGTACTTTCCCTCATACTGAAACAGAATTCTTGTCAAGAACCAGATCAAGTAAGAACCGTTCGTATTTTCTGCTTTGAATAGAAGTTTCTATTAAAGGAATTACTTTTCTTACCTATACAGAGCAGAAAACTGAAAATGATTTCTAGAAAAATGAGCTGGGCATGGTGGCGCACACTTGCAATCCCAGTACTTGGGAGGCTGAGATGGGGAGGATCTCAGGTTCACAGCCAGCCTCAGAAACTTGTGAGGCCATCCGCAACTGTGATAGTTGGTCTGGTTTGTCAACTTGACCCTCCTAAGATCATGTGACTTTGGTTGTATAACAGCAGATTGAACCAGAAGTCCTGCCCTAAATGTGGGCAGCAGGGTTCTGATAGGTGCAGGACTTAGATAAAAAGAAGGAGAAAGCCGCGTAGAGGGAGCCGAGACTCTTCCTGAAGAAAACGCGTCTGCTCTCATCTGAGATCGTCGGCCTCCAACTTCGCCGTTTCCTTGAAGAGCTTCTTGATCTTCTGCTCTCGTCTGAGATCGTCGGCCTCCAGCCTTCGAACTGAAACTTCACCATCGTTTCTCTGAAGAGCTTCCTTATCTTCACATCTTGGACTGGACTGAATTGGTGGTTGCTTCAATCCTAAGGCTTCAGCTCTTAGACCGCCCGACCAGCTACTGATTCCTCTGATTCTTCATGTGCACTCGAAACTCAGGACTACATTGTGAGCTGATCTAATTAATTCCTTTTTCATATACTCATTCTTTGAATTCTGTTGATCTGACCAATACAGCAACTTAGTGAGACCCTGTTTCAAAATAAAGAATAAAAAATTGGGCTGGGAGTGTAGCTCAGAGGTAGAATGCCCTTGGATTTAATCCCCAGTACCACACACACAAAAAAAAAAAAAATTCTAGAAAAATGGTCAAACCCTTTAGTGGAAAATGTGAAGGGGTAGTTATTTTTATGAATTTTTAACAGATTGTATATTATATAATAGTGATCGTTGGTAATTTCTAGCATATAGTTTTGAAACAGGGTTTCACTAGGTTGCTGAGAGTCTCACTAAGGTGCTGAGGCTGGTCTAGAAACTGGGACCCTCCTGTCTCCAAGTACTGGGATTATAGGCATGCACAACCATACCCGACCTGATTCCAGAATCTTTTATACCAAATACATCATGTATGTGTCTGTGCTCTGTTTTAACATCTGCATCCAAGCATATAAACCCTTGAGTCTTCAGAGTGATTGCCTGAAGAAGACCACAGGTGAATTTGCTAATTGCTAAATGAATACTTGATGCGTGATGAAGCACACAACCAGTAAGATGGTTGAAGAGCTGCTAACCATCTTTATTTTGAGGGAGTAGGAACAAGGACAATCATATCTGTCATTCACATCTTATTGTCCCCACATGTCCTGAATTTTTTCCTTGTTTGTAGATGTAAAAGATAGAAACAGAGCTGGAAGTGGTGGTGCACACCTGTAATTCTAGTATTTGAGAGGCTGAGACAGGAGGATTGCAGGTTCAAGACCAGCCTCAGCAATGTAGCAAGACCCTGTTTCAAAACAAAAAATAAGAAAAGGGCTGGGGGTGTAGCTCGGTGGTAGAATGCCCCTGGGTTCAATCTCCAGTACCAAAATAAATAAATAAATAAATAATAAAAGAAGAAGATAGAAATAATATTGATTCTAGGTTTTATTTGGTTTTAGAATGGGGAATAACTTCTGATGTAAAAGGTGGACACGTTCCCTTTTATCTCTCTGCAGCATTTCAGAGTTGCCTCATAGAAACTGATAATCTGAACAGTCGAGGTAATTGCACAGAAGAATGACAAGTTAGTAAATAAAGCAGCAGTTTAAATAGATGAAAGTCCTTGAGATATAAAGAAAAAAACATTTGAAATGGAAGCCATTGATAATTGTCTTCAATCTTCAGAAGTAAAGATCAATTTCAGGACCTATAACTTCAAGAGTTGACATGGTTGTGCTCATAAAGATAAGTGGCCAAGCAACACTTAATTTCTTTAGTTGAACTGAGTTATAAAGTAAGGTGAGGTTACTAAGCCACTGGAAATTTGATTAATTATAATTCACTGCTTAAAGAGCCTACCTCCTAATTTTGTGATTAACAGATTTAATTAAAAGCATAAAAATTTAAAACTGGTTTAAAATTATTTGGCCAAGAGTCACTAGAGAAAATAATCATAGCTAACCGCTCATGGTGGTGCATACCTGTAATCCCAGTACTTGGGAGGCTGAGACAGGAGGATCACAGATTCAAGGCCAACCTCAGAATCTAGTGGGACCCTGTTTCAACATAAAAAAAATTTTAAATAGGATTTGGGGTGTAGTTCAGAGGTAGAATACCTCTGGGTTCAATCCCTAGTACCAAATAAATAAATATAAGAGTCATAGCTCACATAATTGTTTCTGAGCACCTGATCATTTCTTAAGAGTATTCAATTGGCTATCATTTTTTAAATCTCACTTTTTCCACATTCTGAAAAGTAAGAAGAATAGAGGTGTAGTTTCAGCTTTCCACTCGACTTTGTACCTCTATTTCTCATCTGTTCTGTCTCCTTCAGCAGGGGAAGGTTCTCCTGAGAGCCAAAAAGGCATAAAGTTCAGGTTTGAGGCCAGCCTCAGCAACTTAGCAAGACCTTGTTTCAAAAAATAAAAAGGGCTAGGGGTGTAGCTCTGAGGCAGAATGTCCCTGGGTTCAATCCCCAGTACCCCCCCCAAAAAAATCAATTTCTAACATTGATGGCTCTCCCTCCAACACACCTTAGATTTTCTCTTATCAAAATTTCTCGCTCTATCATGCATCATTTAAAAAAAAAAAACTCACACGCATACCAAAAAACTTGCCAAGAAACTAGGTTGTTTGTATGTTGCTGCTGGGGATGTGAAATAGCATTGTGACTCTGGAAAACAGCTGGACAGTTTCTTAAAAAACTAATCTCAGTTGGGCGTGGTGGCACACACCTGTGATCCCTGTACTTGGGAGGCTGAGACCAGAGGATTGCGGGTTTGAAGACAGCCTCAACAACTTAGTGAGACCCTCAGCAACTTAGCGAGACCTTGTTTAAAAAATAAAATAGGACTGGGGTGTAGTTCAGAGATAGCACTCCCTGGGTTCAATCCCCAATACCACAAAAACAAACCACCAGGAGAGAGGGCAGCCAGAAAAGCAGGGGGTTGGGATGAGGTTGAAGCACCTCCTTCCCCCTCCTGATCCTGCTCAGGAGCAATCTGACAGGAGGGTTTTGTGGTGAGGCCCCAGTACGGGAAGAAACTCTATGAGCTATTTCTTCACTTTGGTTTCTTTTTTGTTTGTTTTGTTTGCGGTACTGGGGATTGAACCCAGGGGCATTCTACCTCCAAACTTCACCCCAAGCCCTAATTTTTTATTCTTTATTTTGAAACAGGGTCTCACTAAGTTGCGGAAGGCCTCGCTAAGTTGCTGAGGCTGGCTGCGAACCTGCGATACTCCTGTCTCAGCCTCCTAAGTACTGGTATTACAAGCATGCGCCACCAAACCCTGCTTGTTTCTTCACTTTCTTATTTGTTGTGCCATAAACCAAAGTCACCCCTGAAAGGACTGAGAAGTGCTGAAGTCTTACATTTGTCTGCTTTAAACACCCAGAACTTTAGTCTCATGATGTATTTCTGCAGAATGGAACTTGTTTATATGGAAGATCAGTTCATCTGCAGTATCAAATTGGGGAGTTCTCACTGTTCTAAATAAAGTAACAACCAAAGTTGAGTGCTGTGTTAAGATAAATTCCCACAGTCATAGGAGCCAAGAAGATATGGGCAGATCTTCCTTCCCCGTGCAGTTCTTTCCCATTGTTAATGGGAAGCAAAAGTATTCCTTTCACTCAGAAGACACAGTAGTGGGCATACGCTCCCGTGGGACTTCCTTCTTATGGGATGATAACTGTCCCCATTCCAGGTGCATGTTCTTGTCTTCCTTATCAAGTCACTTCCCAGTCTAGAGGTGGACTCAGCTCACCGACAAATGACTTATCAGATCAGTAAACAAAAGAGGCAAAAGCAAACCAGTAGTAGTGATAGTTGAACAGAAGATAATAAAATAAAAATAGCCAAAAAGTTTTGAAAGTGTAAGAAAAAGAAAAGGGCCGGGTGTGGTGGTGCACACCTGTAATCCTAGTACTTGGGACGAGGGTCACAGGTTTGAAGCCAGTCTCAGCAATTTAGGGACACTGTCAGCAACTTAGGGAGACCACATTTCCAAATAAAAAATAAAAAGGGCTGGGGGTATAGCTCGGAGGTAGAATGCCCGTGGGATCAATCCTCACTACCAAAAGAAGAAAAAGAAGAAGAAAGGTATTAGTATTGGGTTCAAAAGAAAGATTTATCAACACTGGATTTAATTTTCTTAAAAGCAAAAACAAAGAAACAAACAAAAAATGCTTCCTGCATTTATTCAACAACTGACTGCATGGGTGTCAAATCTGAATGTATTATACTGGGACTTAACTGATTTGGAACTCAGTTTCTGTCTTGATTTATAATTTTTCTCCCCTACTGGGGATCAAATTTGGGACCTCTGGCATGCTAGGCTGAGCTACTCTACTACTGAGCTACTTCACCAATCCTTTTTATTTTGTATTTTGAGACGTGGTCTCCCAGGCTGGTCTCAGGCTTGCAATCCTCCTGCCTCAGCCTCCAAGTAGCTGGGATTACAGGCATGCACTACCACGCCTGGCTTAATTGGTCCTACTTTTTTGCATTTGTCATGCTGTTGACCCATTGTCAACAAGAAACACGCTTTGAGCTCTTTATTTTAGTACTGCTGATGAAACTGCACTAAACTCTAAGACAAAAGTTATAACTGAACACCAGCCTTTCCTAGATCGTCCCTCTAGCACTCAATCATAAATCGGCGAGCATTAAAAGTAGAGCTGTGAGTTTCTGAAACTAGTGCAAGCATTGAAGAGTTGCAAGTGGTTCCTAATTACCACTTACTTCATATAGCCTAAAAGCTGAAGCTATCGTTTCCTTAGTTAATATTCTAGATAACATTTTGTTTTTTCCTCTAAATATATCATTTCTGATCTTTACTCTCTTATGTGTTTATTTCACAAAAAGAGAACATATGCCAGCGATACCAAAGGAAAGATGACCATGATGGGACTAATCTTTGGGTCAATCCCTTTTGGTATGATTGTATATAAATAGAGGTACTAGCTCTTCTTGGTTATTAATTGTATTTAGTGAACATTAGTCCGCTGTGTCAGTACATGCTTCTCAACTTACTATGAGGTTATGTCCAGTTTTCATTCTTAGTTGAAACGATCATAAGTTGAGATGCATTTAATCCACCTAACCTACCAAACAGCACAGCTTGACACAGTCCGCTGCGGAGTAGAGGTTGTTTCTCCTCCTGTTCCTGTAGTTGACTGGGAGCTGCTGCTCACTGCCACTGTCAGCTCTGAGAGGGTCACCCTGCGTGTCACTAGCATGGGAAAAGGTCAAAATTTGAAAATATAGTTTCTAATTTGCACCATCGGAAAGTAAAAAAATCCTAAATTGAACCATTATAATCTGGGACTGTATTTGTTAACCACCTCTTTTGATAGGTAGATATGAGAGAATATATATAACATAATTAATCCTGACAATTTAACAAATAAGTAAATAGAATATTTCATTAATGTATGATATTTAATGTTTATTGTCAAAATCAAGTTTCCTATCTAAAATAAATGGGTTATTTTGGGGGGAAAAACTAATTGTGTAGTAATCATATATCCTAGCAGTTGTATTGCTGAAAATTTATTCCAGGGAAATGAAGGCTTATGTTCCCACAAAAATCTGTTCATGAGTTTCCATAGCAGCTTTATTTATAATGGCCATGAACTGGAAATAGTCCATATGTCTTGTCTTTTTTGTTTTTGTTTTTTTTTGTGGTGCTGGGGATTGAACCTAGGGCATTCTACCTCTGAGCTACACCCCCAGCCCTATTTTATTTTTTTATTTTGAAACAGGGTCTCACTAAGTAGCTGAGGGTCTCACTAAATTGCTGAGGCTGGCTTCAAACCTGCAATCCTCCTATCCCAGCCTTCCAAGTATTGGAATTACAGGCGTGTGGCACCAAGCCCAGCACAACCCATATATCTTTCAACAGGTGATTACAAGATACCCATTCCCTGGAATACTACTCAGCAATAAATAAACGAACATGCATCAATGTGGATGCACCTCAAGGACATTGTACAGAGTGAAAAAAGCCAACCCCAAATGCTACGTATTCATCCTAGTTATACATTCCTTGAAATGACTCGATTATAAAAAATGGAGGACGGATTAGTGACGGTGGAAGGGAAGTGGGTGTATCTGTAAAAGGAGAACAGGAGGGATGTGGTGACGGGGATGCTCTGTATCCTGGCTATGATATTGTGCCACAGCTTTGCAAGATGTTAGCACTGAGGGAAACCCAGGAAAGGATAGGCACAATCGCTATTCCTACAATTCCTGTGGATCAACAATTATCTCAAACTCTTAAAAGTTTAATTAAGAAAAACACTCTATGATTTGTCTTTATCATTTTTGCTTTTCCTTTGGATTAATTCGTATTTCATGTTTTATGATATATATGGATATATAGATATGCATATATGTGGGTTACAATATGATCTTAACATAAGATATACCTTTTATTTAATATTAATATATTCTATATTTAGGTACATAAAATAATCTAATTTTTAAAAGGGGTTCATTTAGCTGGGCATGATGGCACAAGCCTGTGATCTCAGTACTTGAAAGACTGAGACAGGAGGATCACAGGTTCAAGATCAGCTTCAGCAATTTAGCAAGACTCTCAGCAACCCAGGAAGACCCTGTTTTGAAAAAATAAAATAAAATTGCACTGAGGATGTAGCTTGGAGTAGACTGCCTCTTGGGTTCAATCCCTGGTGCCAAAAAAGAAAAAGGGTTCATTTAAACTGGGTACCTTTAGTATGTTTAGAAGAATATAAATATATAAAAATATAAACATGCCAGGCGTGGTGGCGCACGCTTATAATCCCAGTACTTGGGAGGCTGAGACAGGAGGATCGCAGGTTCACGGCCAGCCTTGGCTACTTAGTGAGGCCCTCCACAACTTAGTGAGACCCTATTTCAAAATAAAGAATAAAAAATAGGGCTAGGGGTGTAGCCCGGAGGTAGAATGCCACTGTGTTCAATCCCCAGTGCCACAAATTAAAAAAAAAACAAAATAAACATATACAGAAATATCCTTTGACGGTTTTTTTGACCTATTGGTTTCATTGTCCCCAGCGTCTTTCCTTTATCCTTTCTCATATTTTTAAATGTTTTTGTTATTCATCTTAATACTTGCAAAATCATACAAAGCCTCTTTAAATATACCAGTACTGAGAGCAGCGTGTTGGGAATGAGAATAAAAAGCTTTCATGAGCAAGCCTGGAATTTTTGCACTGACACAGAATTCTTGACACTCAGCTTCGCTGGTAGGGGACATAGGCTGGCCATCCAGAGCTAAGCCCAAAGCCCACCTCTCGGGCTGTGGCAGTACAGCCGGCCGCCGTGGTCTCTCTGCTTCAATAGCGCCTCCCACGGCGACAGCAGGAATTGCAAGCGCTCAGTAGCATCCTAGGCCACTGGGCAGAAGCGGGCAGGAGAGAGGAGAAGCTGCAAGACCCCGCCCTGTTCCTCAAGCCACACTGGTTCAGGCGTCTGTGGTCACACTGTTCTGGTGCTGGTCTGGGGAGGGGAACGACAGGCCCTTGGTGTTCCTCATGCACTGGACCATCCTTTGGAGGTCCCAGGGCAAAGTGGGTTGAGGGGACAGGAAAATAAATCCATGAGACATTTGCACATCTAGTCTTGACAAGGCCAAACAGCCTTCCCAAAGCAGTCCTCCTCAACGCTTGGTAGTGTCCTCCGTTTACATTCTTTTTGTTTTGGTGGTGTGAAATGGCGTCTGTCATGGTTTGAATTTGCCCCCTCAGGATCTGTTTTGCTCTTCTTCTCCATGTCACTAAGAGGCTCTGCCATCCACCCACACCCTCCAGCAAAACCTAGGCGTCATCCTCGATTCCTCTCTCCTTCTCCCTCTCCCTCCATGTCAGCAATCCTGTCAGTTCAACTTTCAGATATATGCTTTTCTCTCCATCTCTAGAGCCACCTCGCTGGTCCAAGCCATTACTGTCTCTCTCAAAACTTCCAAAGTTCTTCCTCCATCTCCATCCCTGCTTACCACAGCCCCACTCACTATCCACATGCAGACACAATGAACTTCCTGAAGTGTGAAGTAGATCTGGTATTACCTGTTTAAAGACTGGCTACTCCCCACTTCCCAACTCCATTACTGGACTCCAGTCAGTGTGGCACACCATCTTCCACCACACCAGCCTCTGCGCATCCTATGGACTGTTCTCTCTTCAAAATGAATGAATGGCACTCTCATTCTTCAGATGTCAGCTCAGAAGTCTCTCATCCATGGAGAGGTCTTGTCCAAATTAGGCCCCATACCAAATCAGCGCCAGCCAGTTGTTCTATCACATCATGTCTTTCCTTCAGAGTGTTTCTATAAGATAATTAGAAACTCTGGTATTTATTTACCATTTGTCTCTTCCACTGGCAGAGATCATGTTTTATTTTATTTATTTATTTATTTTTGCAGTACCAGGGATTGATTGAACCCAGGGGCGTTCTACCTCCACGCTACACCCCGGCCCTATTTTTTTATACTTTATTTTTTTGAAACCGGGTCTCACGAAGTTGCGGAGGGCCTCATTAGGTAAAGGGAGAGAGAGAGAGACAGGGAGAGAGAGAGATAGAGATAGAGAGAGAGAGAGAAAGAGAGAGAGCTGAGGCTGGCCGCGAACCCGGATCCTCCGGTCTCCGCCTCCCGAAGTACTGGGATTACAAGCGTGCGCCTCCACGCCCGGCCAGAGATTATGTTTATTGTGATCACAGCTAACTAAATTCCTAGCACTCAGTGTCATGTCAGTCCAGAAAAGGCATTCAAATGATACTTTTTAATGAATAGATAGATAAAAGCATTTATTCTTTTTTTTTTAAAAAAAAGGTAAATGCTGCTACTCCACCATGACCAGGAGGATCAGGAGGTGAGAGTTGACATTCTTTCACTTCAAATAACAGCAAGAATTTTCATATAGTTCAAGGAGTGATTCTCTAACACACAACATAGATTCAACATAGATCCCAGAATGGGGGGAGGGGCTGCTGACCTGTTCTAGGGATGAAATACCAAGACTACCAAGACTATGGGGGAGGGGGAAAAGCTGGGCATGGTGGCACATGCCTGTAATCCCAGCTACTCACGTTGAAGCAGCAAGACACAAGTTCAAGACCAGCCTGGGCAACTTGTCAAGATCCTGTCTGGAAATATAATTTAAAAAGTGCTGAGGATATAGCTCAGTGGTAGAGTACTTGGCTAGCATGTGTGAGGCCCTGGGTTTGATCTCCTTTACTGCAAAAAGAAAAAAAAAAAAACAAAAACACAGAGACATTAAGGGAAAGGAATAATATTACACCAAGTAATGTTTATAAATCCAGATCATAATTGAAAATGTCACAAAAATTGATGTCATAAGTATTATTATTACACCTTTCACACATATAAAATTTTTAGAAGAACTGTGGACCAGAGAATTCTACAGAGTTTTTGTGTGGCAGGCAGGAATTTTGCTTTTGAACAAGGACAAAGATCTCAGAAAGTATATGTTTTAAAAACTGATTTCCTAGTAATTATTCTATATATTTTGAGTCATCTTTATATATTCAGTGCATATCAAATCAATTCATTTCTTTCCTTTGTTAATAAAAAATGTACAATCATAGAATCAGTGCACTTAAAATAAAAAGTAAACTGAGGAAACACAATAGAGTCCATAACAACATTTTCAAGGACAAGTTTGGTCATAATAACACAGACGTTTGCCGGTTTCCAATTCCCTTTCTCACAGTTATGTTTCACATATGGCTGGCTCACCAGGCCAGCTTTTCAGGACTACTTTAAGTGCAGCCCAACACAGGATCATCCAAAACGACGTTGAGGCTTCCAGGATGCTGGTGTGGAGTCCATGGAGTTCTGTGATAAAACGAAGAAAATGCTTCCGACAGTGATATTCAAAGCCAGGAGGATCCATCTCCCAGCCCTGTATCAGTCCAGGACTTGTAAGGCTAGATTTCATTAGGCAACAGAGCACTTTGTTCCTCTTCTGTGCCAAGGATGTTTTGAGGTTTAGATCTACATTGAGGAAAAAAAGAGAATCTCAGTATTTCTTGTCTAAACAAAAACAAACAAACACCCCCCCCAAAAAAAAAACACCAGTGCCTACATCTCTACCCAGCTATCTCCTTAAACATGTCTACTAGCCAGGCGTAGTGGCGCATGCTTGTAAATAGGGCTGGGGGTGTAGCTCGGAGGTAGAATGCCCCTGGGTTCAATCCCCAGTACCAAAAAAAAAAAAAAAATGTCTACTAAGGAATGAGCCTCAGGGTGCCCAGAAATCTGCTAACTGAAAGGATGGATGTAAAATAGTATTTCTTTTCCATTCCTATAAGCTGACTTTAAAGAGAGAAAAAAGCCCAAAAGTTGACCATACCTTCTTCTGTTCCTTGAGTGCTCCAGGAGATAAAATAAGCCCATCACTATTCCCTATAACACAATGAAAGAAAGGGTTAATGCAAATTCTCCAAGTCAAGTATCTCCAAAGTGTATGGAAAATTGAAAAAAAAAGGGCCACTCACACTTATCAGAGCCCACAGGCCTTGTATAGCTGCTGCCCACTCAAAGCCAATTTTCTCATACAGAAATCCGCCCAGCATCGGTCCTATAAAAGCACTAAGTGTGGAAAGAATGAGTGTTAAGCAGGGTAGTCAAAGTATTTAGTCAAAGTTGCATGATTCCTCAGTCACAGGTCTTTCTTAAGTTAGAACCATAAATACTAAAGAAAAAAGTCAATTTTGTGTAGAAGAAAATAATTCCAGGGCTCAATGGTAGAGCACTTGCCTGGCATGTGTGAGGCCCCAGTTCAATCCGTAGCAATGAAGTAATAAAATAATAAAATAAAATAAAATAATAAAATAAAAATCTACCTGGTAATGATGATTTTCAAAACTTTTAAACAATTCTAAAAGTAAAACTGCTGCCGGGCGTGGTGGTGCACGCTTGTAATCCCAGTACTTTGGAAGGCGGAGACTGGAGGATCCGGGTTCGCGGCCAGCCTCAGCTCTCTCTTTCTCTCTCCCTGTCTCTCTCTCTCTCTCTCTTTAGTGAGGCCCTCCACAACTTCGTGAGACCTGGTTTCAAAATAAAGTATAAAAAATAGGGCCGGGGGTGTAGCGCGGAGGTAGAACACCCCTGGGTTCAATCCCCGGTACCGCAAAAAAAAAAAAAACTGCTTCTGAAATGTTGGTGTCTTATACATAAATAAAAAAGACATACTTTTACTTATATAATAAATATATTATTTATATATATAAGTATACATGTTATTTATATGTTTGAAAGAATCTTTATCTTATTCTATTTTCATCATTTGCATCTAACATAATTCCATTCAATACATATTTATTGACTATATATGACATTGCCACCATACATTTACCCTTCTGGTATAGTACAAGGTAAAAAATAAATAAGCAAATGAATGAATAAAAATACATTTTCAAAATCTGAGGCATCTGAGGCAAGTTGTTAAAGGAAATTAGAAATATCACTTGCAGTATATGCAACTATTTTGATTAGGTTTTATTTATTTATTTATTTATTTATTTGCGGTACCAGAGATTGAACCCAGGGGCGTTCTACCTCTGCGCTACACCCCCGGCCCTATTTTTTATACTTTATTTTGAAACAGGGTCTCACGAAGTTGCGGAGGGCCTCATTAAACAGAGAGAGAGACAGAGACCGAGAGACAGGGAGAGAGACAGAGAGAGAGCTGAGGCTGGCCACGAACTTGGATCCTCCGGTCTCCGCCTCCCAAGGTACTGGGATTACAAGCGTGCGCCACCACGCCGGCCCTTGATTAGGTTTTAAATCTGCTGGTATAATCAGATTTTGGATTAGAACTCTGTCTCTGCCCTGGATAAACTATTCGTCTTTGAGAAACTCCTATGACTTCTTGGTGTCTTCAGTTCTTCGTCTATGAAATGGGGATAGCATTTCCCATCTTATAGATACAGATGAAATTCAATGACTACTCACCCCACCGACCACATGGCACCAATGAGACCCGATACAAGTCCCAGGGTACTCAGTCCCTCTTCGAATCCATTTTCACTGCAAAGAGAGACATGAGTGCATCCATTATTAAAAGGAAAACCTGCATGAAAGAAAAAATTGTAAGATAGCTGCATTAAGAGAAACCAGGGATAATATAGACAAGGCCAACAGCAGGAACACTCCACTTCTAAGATAAAAAGTAAATCTAGGGGGCTGGGGATGTAGCCCAGGGGTAGAGTGTGTGCTCAGCATGCCATGCACAAGGCCCTGGCAATATCCTCCCCCAAAACAAGCTAATCTAATTTGAAGGAATTTTCATAAAATATTTTCCTAAAAATAATTTTATATGATATTAAGAGTCATGACCCATTTGCATTAAATGCTTATAAAAATATGTTATTAACTACAAAATTCTTTTTTTTTTGCGGTACTGGGGATTGAACCCAGGGGTGTTCTAACTCTGTGCTACACCCCCAGCCCTATTTTTTATACTTTATTTTGAAACTGGGTCTCACGAAGTTGTGGAGGGCCTCACTAAGTAGAGAGAGAGAGAGAGAGAGAGAGAGAGAGAGAGAGAGACAGGGAGAGAAAGAGAGAGAGCTGAGGCTGGCCGCGAACCCGGATCCTCCAGTCTCCGCCTCCCAAAGTACTGGAATTACAAGCGTGCGCCACCACGCCCGGCTACAAAATTCTTAAAATGAGCTGAAATTGCAAAGGGAACAATGGGCAGATTTGAGAAAACACAGAGGCAAGCTGGGCATGGTGGCACATGCCTGTAACACTAATACTTGGAAGGCTGAGACGGGAGGATCTCAGATTCGAAGACAGCCTCAGCAACTTAGTGAGACTCTCAGTAACCTAGCAAAACCCTTTCAAATCAACAAAATCAAAAGGGCTGGGATGTATCTTGGAGGTAGAATGCCCCTGGGTTCAAACCCCAGTACCACACACAGACACACACACACAAAAAAGAAAACAGAGGCAGCTCTTTATTCCGATGAGAATTACTGAACCAGCACAGCCACTGTACTTAAGGTTCTTCAACATGCCCATTAAACAAAAAAATAATGGCCAAATGGCAGATGCTTGGTCACCCTGTGCTCTTGTATGCATCTCCTCCATGACAGAGGGACAGTGCCAGGGCCTTCCCATTTTACTTTGGCTTTTCCAAATTACATATGTAATTTATGAGGCATAAACCCAAGCCCAGCATTTGATTTCAACCTATTTTACCTATTAGTATACTAATATTGCTATATATCATCACTTATATAGTTATATTATTTATATGACTTATATCACAATATTTGCATGCTGTGACATTTAGATTTAATATTGGGGTAAAAATACCTGACATCCAACAAAACTGAAATATTCAAGAAAGCCTGTGATGCTCACTGACATTTGCAACAGCTCTTCAAGCGAAGCGACAAGAGTAACTTACTATGCACAGCTGAGGATCTCTGGGAAAGTCGGAATTATACTCATTCCGGCAGAAATGCCATTTATAACCAGTATTAGTACCAGCAACCAGAGCTGACTATAAAAGAGTTTGAGAAAAACAAAAATGAGATCTTTAGCACTTGAAATAACACAAAAACTAATGCTAAGGAGAGCAAGGTCCCAGAGAAGTGAGTTTCACAGCTAATGTGTCTGGTCACATTCTCATTCCTATCTGGTCCCATTTCATTCAGTTAGATCACCCTTTAGCACCTTACTTTTGTGGGGGTAAAATTTGTATCCATCTGACATCTTTTTTAAATACCTTTGTTGGTGCATTGTAATTATACATCATAGTGAGATTGAAAGTGATACATTAATACATGCACACATCACTTGGTGTATTTCCTTCCGTATTCCATCCGATATCTTAAACTCTTTGGTCACACATATCACATGTCTGGAGCCAACCTGCCTTCTCAGCCTATAAAAATCCTTTCAAAAGTAGTTAAACAGTTGGGCGTGGTGGTGCACACCAGTAATCCCAGTACTTGGGAAGGTGAGACAGGAGAATAGCAGGTTTGAAGCCAGCCTCAACAATTTAGCGAGGCCCTCAGCAACTTAGGGAGACCCTGTTCCAAAATAAAAAAAATAAATAAAATAGGGCTGGGGTTGTAGCTCAGAGGTAGAACACCCTGGGTTCAATCCCCAGTACCACAAAAACACAAACAAAGTGGTTTAATATCAGTACTAATACTGTTCATTCAATCACTTGGCTTTGAAATGTAATTAATTGAACAATAGCAAAGAAGGGAAGTGGTAAAGGAAGAAACAGGAAACTAATATTTGTTCCACATTAGGCACTATGCCAGTTATTTAATAGACATTATCTCATTTAATCCTTGTGATGCAAATATAATCATTGGCTCCTTTTGGTAGATAAGAAAACAGCCTCTTAGAAGTTAAGTGATTTGCCCCAGTTCATACTTCTAATTAAGTGGCAAAGCCAAAATTCAAACCCAAGTCTGAACGAGTGAAATTCCTTTCTTTCCACAATATCACGTTTCTCTTCTTTCTTCTTTTCTTTTCCCTCCCTTCATTCCTTTCTTTCTTTCTTTTTTTTTTTTTTTTTTTTTTTTTGGTACTGGGGATTGAACCCAGGGGCATTCTACCTCCAAGCCACATCCCCAGGTCTTTTAAAAATATTTTTTATTTGGATACAGGGTCTTGCTAAGTTGCTGAGGCTGACCTTGAATCTGCGACCCTCCTGTCTCAGCCTCCCAAGTACTGGGATTACAGGCATGCGCCACCATGCCCAGCCAACAATCTTATGTTTCAACCTGGAAGTATCTGAAAAGGTCTAAGAAACTCACCTTACTTTAACACATAAGTAACATTAAACACGCTTTAATGAACAGCTACTATATGCTAAGGATGACACAGAAACAAAAAAGATTTAGTCCCTTCCTCAAGGAGTGAGGAGGAAGAATAGAAAAAAATATATATATTCTATGATCTATCAAACAAAGGTGAACAGCAACAAATGCTGTTTCAAAATTGAGTACAAACAAGTGTGCAATTGAAACAGAGAGGAGGAAGCATTTTTCTCATTTGGTAAAGATCTTATGCATTTCTGTTTGCTCGGACCAATGCTAGCTTCTAGCAAAGTAAAATACCATCAAATACCATCAAAGTAAAAGACCTAATGAACAATTCAATATAGGCCTAAATCAAAGTAATTATTTAAATAGGAAGGCTTGAAATACTAAGCCATATCAGCATTATGCCAACATTTTAAAAAACAATTCCTAATACTATTTGGCCCAAAATATAGAAGAAAAAAACTACCTTTCAATGTGCAGGAACGGGGCAGGTCCTAGGAGCATGTAGCACCCTGCTGTGATCAAGTTTCCAAACACCAGAAGCCATTTCCTGAGGTGCTGGTAAAGAGAGAGAGTCCAAAGAAACCCTTAAAGACCCTTCTTAATCAAACACTGTAAAAAAAATCATTAAAGCACACAAGTCACGATGTTCAAAAATCCAAATGCACAAAAGAAAATGAAACTTTACATTGAAAAGAAAATACGTAGAGGATAAACTCGAAAACAAGGCCAATACACTGCAAGCCAGGGAATGCGCAAAGGATGAGGCGTCCTCAGGAAGGGAGCCCACTGCAGACTTTTGCACATCATGAACTATTTGAAATATGTAACAATTTAAAAAGCTGTCACCTTAAGAAAGAATTCATCAAGGAGTTACCATACCTAGAAAAATCTCCTTATTAAAAGAGTACCTGCTACACAGTGAGCGGGTGTGTATGTCTCCCCCATATGTGTTTGGCATATGGTATCTGGAGGTGAGGATCTGGGAGGTAATTTGATCATGTTTGGGATTAGGGCCCTTAGAAAAGCCACCCCAGAGAGCTCCTTTGTCCCTTCCTCCCTGGGAGGTTAGAGAAGACTGCCACCTATGGCTCAGGAAATGGGCGCCCACCAGATACCAACGTGTGCATGCCTGGATCTGAGACTACCCAGCCTCCAGAACCGTGAGAAAGTAATTTCTATTGTTTATTAGCCTCTCCAGCTTATGATATTTTGTTATGGCAGTCTGAGCAGCCTAAGACAGTATCCGAAAAAAATTAGCCCTTATAAACTATTTGAATCAAGCTAAAAATTACAGGGATAGTGTCTGCTCAGTTATATAAGACTATGTCTGAATATGAAGTCTTAAAACCAAGCTCCAAACAATGTTTAAGACACTAGCTTCTTGCCACTTGGGTTACTAAGTAATCCCCACAAAATGTAGGTATATATATATATATATATATATATATATATATATATCATATATATGCAAATCTAAGGAAGAGAGAGAAACTGGCGTGATGGTGCACACCTATGATCCCAGCTACTCCGGAGGCTGAGGCAGGAGGACTGAAGTTCAAGGTCAGACTGGGCATTTTTAATGGGACCCTGTCTCAAAATAAAAGTGTTGGGGATGTAGCTCAGTGGTGAGTGGCCCTGGGTTCAATCTCCAATAATAAGAAAGGAGGGAAGGAGAGAGGGAGGGAGGAAGGAAGGAAAGACTTTCTGTTAAGATGGTTGTGGGATAATCAATACACATTTATGTGGGCAATCCTTACACTCCCACAGAAACCTAAATCATGTCCTCTAAAGGAGAACTGAACAAGCCCCAGCAGAAGCGCTAAGACCCTGCCCTAATTATAAAGATTTTTTTCTTTTCTTTCTATTATTATTGTTGATGTTATTATTATTATTATTATTATTATTATTATTATTATTATTTCACCAAGGAAGCTTTTCCTTTAGAAAGTCTAATCCCATAGTCTTCAACAGCTCTAGCATGAGACTTCCTTTTCCCAGATGAAGCAATTAAAGGCGAATCTGCTAAGGGTGGTGGCTGAGGTTGGGAGACTCTGGACTCTGTTATTCCAAGTGAATGTGTCAGTTTTAACCAATGGACCTTTACAGTTCCGGGGGAACAGTTGGAAAAACACCGATTTAAACATGCAAAAGCAACTCCAAAGAAAATTAAGTGTACATACTGGCATTTTATCACTCAGTAGGCCAAACAGCGGTGAAGAAATGGCGTAGGAGAGTGCCAAACCCAGGAAGACCAGTCCCACATATCCAGCTGGTAAATTAAACTGAAAAAGAAACCCCGTGTTAAAGTTACATGGTTAAGTCATTTAAAAAAAAATAACCATCCACCTTTCCCTCCTACCTTTTCTTCAGCTCTTATTACCATGAGTCTACTAATACCAGTCAGCATTCTTCATAATTTGTCTTACTTTTGTATAAGGGTTATGGGGGGGCTGGGAGGACCTAACCAGAGGTCAAAAGACCTAGATGTTTTGCTTTGTAACATTTGAAATTACACATATGATTTAACTTGCATGAATTACTGCGTTTTTATATGTAAACCAGTGTTTCACAAATTTTTGTGTGCAAAAAAAAATCACCTAGAGAGCTCATTCAAGTTCTTACTCAAGTTCTTGGATCTCAAACCTAGGGATTCTGATTCAGAAGTTCTGGGATGGGGCCTGGTCATTGAATAAAAAACACAGGCATATTAATATCTAATTAAAGAATAAAGAATAAAAAACAGGCATATTAATATCTAACTAAAGCCGGGCATGGTGATGCACACCTGTAATCCCAGTACTTGGGAAGCTGAGAAAGGGGGATCACAGGTTCCAGGGCAGCTTCAGCAACATAGTGGGACCCTCAGCAACTTAGCAAGACCCTGTTTCAAAATAAAAAACATGAGAAGGGCTGGGGGTATAGCTCGAAGGCAGAATGCCCCTGGGTTCAATCCCCAGTACAAAAAAAATAGATGATAGATAGATGATAGATAGATAGATAGATAGATAGATAGATGATAGATAGATAATTAAAAATTAGATGGCATGACACATTTTAAAAGGTTTTTCAAATGGTAAACTCTCATATAACTCTGATATTACTACCAACATGATATAGATGTCTTGGCAGGGGGTGGTATCTAAATTATTTTTGTTTTCCTGAAGTAATTTTTTAAGCACATGGATTTATGAGTCAATATACATTTTTATAGTTTGTATGACACATATTACTTTATGCTAAGAAAGTAATCCTATAAAGATAGTAGCAAGATACAAGAGCAAGAATTCTTCTCTTCTTATTTTACAACTGGAGGAAGGGATAGAGGGTAGAACCTTTCTATACTAAGAATCTAGACAACCTATGACTGTACATCAAACTTCCAAATAAAAAAAAAGAAGTCAGAAGGGCAATGGGATAAAAATAGATGATACATAGATAAAAAGGAAGGAAGGAAGGAAGGAAGGAAGGAAGGAAGGAAGGAAGGAAGGAAGGGAAGGAAAATAAATGTCCACAGATTTCTTAGGTTGGAGATGGCTGGCAGGATGAAGCACTTTAACTGGAAGAGTTATCAGCAGCAGGGAGGCCCCACCAAGACTCCTGAGGGCAGGAAAACTCTGGTGCCAGTCTGCCAGGAACAAGCAGGGCCTCCCCTACCTGCTAGGCCACAAATGGATCAACCATAATTATCTTTAGGGAAACCTTCTATCTGCTTCTGTTTTGAATGAACTATATTTTCTTGGGCAAAAGAATTTTTTAAAAATTTCTTCTAAGAGTGGGGAGTGGTGGTGCACGCTTGTAATCCTAGTTCTTGGGAGGCTGAGACAGGAGGATCGCAGGTTCGAAGACAGCCTCGGCAATTTAGTGAGGCTCTCAGCAACCTAGTGAGACCCTATTTCCAAATAAATAAAATTGGTCTGGGGGTGTAGCTCAGCGGGAGAATGCCTCTGGGTTCAATTCCCAGTACCACAAAAAAATTTTTTTTTCTTCTAAGAGATATGCATGAACAACTTGTTTCTCAGAGATCAGTTAATTTTTTTATTGTTTTTGTTTTTTTCTTTGTTTTTTTTTAAGTTGGGCATGATGGCACACACCTGTAATCCCAGTATTTGGGAGGCTGAGACAGGGGGATTGCAAATTTGAGGGCAACCTCAGCAACTTAGCGATACCCTGTTTCAAAAGAAAAAAAGAATAAAAAGGACTGGGGTATAGCTCAGAGGTAGAATGCCTCTGGATTCAATCTCCAATACAAAAAGAAAAAGAAATTGTTTTTTAGAGACAACTTCTTAAGAGCATGAAAAAATGACTCAAAAAAGACATGTTATGAGGATGTGAATAGATTGTTATACCCTAAACACACAACATTTTCATCATGTATAACCTTACAGATGTTCACCAGTTACAGCCATATCATATTATTTTCTAAACTTTGGGTCAGGCACTAAAATTACAGCCCCCAAATTTATCTGTTAAATACTCAAAACTGTCTTTGTGACTTCAAGGGGTAGCATGCAATTATAAGAAAAACTTATTTTAATCTTTGCATTATATGATAAGTCGTGATCAGAAAGCATGTGAAGTGATCATCTTAGAAATTTCTTAGAAACTTACATTTCTGGTAATTGTATTATTTAATTCTAGTGCCTCAAATAAAGACAGTTTGGGCTGAAGTTAGTACATCTTTGCCTCTATAGACACATATTAATTCTCCAGGATAATTAACCAGCAGACTTGTTAGTGAACTTAGGTGCATCATTAACCTTTAAAAAAAATCTATGAACGGGGAGAGGGGATGTAGCTCAGGGATAGAACACTTGCCTAGTATGCACAATGCCATGTGTTCTGTCCTCAGTAAAACACATACACATGCACACACACACACACACACACACACACACACACACCTAAAAAAAGAAAAAGAAGTAAAAAAGAACAAATTTCTAAGACATCAAACTTTTAGAATTCAACATTTATTTTGTAGCACTGGAAACTCTTGGTTCCTTTGTCCCATCCCGGCTTAATATAATTCAAGTTATCCAATTATATCAAATAAATAAGTGGATCCAGAGGGGATCTATTGGAGAAGGAGGAGACCTCACATTAAATGAAAAGTAAGCCGGGCGTGGTGGCGCACACTTGTAATCCCAGTAGTTGGGAGTCTGAGACCGGAGGATCTGGGTTCACAGCCAGCTTCAGCTACTTAGTGAGGCCCTCCACAACTTAGCAAGACCCTGTTTCAAAATAAAGAATAAAAAATAGGGCTGGGGGTGTAGCTCAGAGATAGAATGCCCCTGGGTTCAATCCCCAGTACCGCAAAATAAATAAATAAATAAATAAATAAATAAATAAATGAAAAGTAAGACCAGTAAGGTCTTCTTTATATGGTAATCAAAATAATTGCAGCCAGGCGTGGTGGTGCACACTTGTAATCCCAGTACTTGGGAGGTGGAGACCGGAGGATCCGGGTTCGCGGCCAGCCTCAGCTAATTAGTGAGGCTTCCGCAACTTTGTGAAACCTGGTTTCAAAATAAAGGATAGAAAATAGGGCCGGGGGTGTAGCTTGGAGGTAGAATGTCTCTGGGTTCAATCCCCGGTACCGCAAAAAAAAATTGCATATCACAGTTTGCATAAAATTATATATTATCTACATTTGCATGCATGTTATTCAAATGAAGAGGCCACATTCAGTTTTATAAAAAACAATTTCCCAAATCTAAAAAAATAATCAACTGGAATCAGAGGGTGGAAGACAGGGTCTTAGGTTATAAACTAGAAGGCCTCCTCTAGAGGGGGTACCCCTGATGCCCCACTGAAACTCAGATAAATAGAAGAAACGTGTCCTTGTTAAGCAGCATGGACAACGCCCAAGCCAGACTACAACAACACGAGCAAGGTCTTGGAAAAGAGACCAAGGCTCTGGCTGCTAGTGCAGGATTCTGAGTCAGATCCCTCGGTCAGAGTCTCACTCCTAGCTCCCATCATGGAGGGAAGGCACAGGCTACCCCAGTGTCCTTCTCCCGGCCACTCAAAGTTCTTTCCCTAACAAGAGCCCAGGGAGTGAGCATTACGTCCACCTGCTACAAAGCAGAGCTCTTTGACAGTCAGGCCCCTTACCTTCTCCAAAACAAAGAGAGACAGAATGGGATCGAGGAAACCGAAGCAGGAGCTGAGCGAGATGATGACAAAGGCGATCAGGCCAACCTTGGGTAAAGTGACGAGTTTCCAGAAGGAGTGTTCACCAGGATCAGACTCTTGGGGTAAAAAGAAGAGGTCATGCAAATTAAGTCTTGCAGGATGAGTAAGGGTTAGGAAGTGGTGGGGGTGGTGGGGGAGATTCTAAGAAATAAATCACAGAAATTAACATCTCGTTTAACTTTATATTTTAACATATTTTGAAAAGATTGGTAAGGACATCTTTATATGGTAATCAAAATAACTGCACCTCGGAGTTTGCATAAAATTGTATATTACCTAGATATGCATGTTATTCAAATCTAGATACCACATTCAATTTTTGTGTATGTGTGGCACTGGGGATTGAACCCAGGGGCACTCTACCTCTAAGCTACATCCCCAGTCCTATTTTATTTTTATTTTGAAACAGGGTCTCGCCAAGTTAATGAGAGACTCACTATTTGCTGAAGCTGTCCTCGAACCTGTAATCCTCCTGTCTCAGCCTTGCAAGTACTGGGATTACAAGCATGCACCACCATGCCCAGGGGCTCCACATTCAATTTCATAAAAAATAACTTCCCAAATCCAAAAAAAGAATCAACCAAAATCAGTGTATGGAAGAAGGGGTCTTAGGTTTTAGGTTATAAGCCCAAAATAAGGCCTCCCCTACATGAGGTAGAGAATGTGCAGTTTGATTTAGTGCAGGAAAAAGCGTCCCCATTGACTTACCATGGAAGAATGTGTGTGTGTGTG